>NNCF01128121.1:0-26052 GCA_002313205.1 Laupala kohalensis | reverse complement strand
GTTAAACCTCTGTTTTTTACAATTAAATCAGAAAATAAATTAAAAAACCTAGTCCAATTTTCTAGCCGACCAGAGAAAACGGGTATTGAAATTGGAGCAAGTCTGATTAAACCGTTAGATGAAACATTTTGTTGAGGTGGTTCTTGAGAGTTTACAGAGCTATCATTTTTGGAATTTTTTATAAGTAAGGTAAGGTTATCCTTAGTGCTAAGATACAAATCTTCTAGTTCAGATAACAATTCTTGGTTCAATATAACATTTGATTCCTCCATCAGCTTACTTAATTCAACCCAAACCGTTTCTAAATGAGCTAACCTATTCTCAGCTTGCGTTAATGAAACTTCACCTTCATCAAGAAATGATGACAGCTTGTGAAGTGATTTTTGTATATATGACAACTTTAATTCAAAATTGTTCTTTGATATTGGCATGATGACGTACAACCGGATGACAATAAATGTTTTAAATACCTTCAAGACAAAGAACAAGGAGCTAAACAACACTTTTCAACCAGTTAGATTTCAATGTATTGTAATTTGATTGTAGCTTGTTAAGAGAGAGTTCTTTTTTAAGATGACTACACACTTCAAATTTTTTTAAGGTTTGGTTTTTATATTAAAACACGTGTGAGAATAAGGAGTAATTACATGTAGTAATAACATGCACTAGTAAGATTGCTAAAACAATTCAACTTGACAAAGGATTTCATTTGAATGACAATCAAGGGCCTANACATGCACTAGTAAGATTGCTAAAACAATTCAACTTGACAAAGGATTCCATTTGAATGACAATCAAGGGCCTATTCAAGTTTTATACACAAAAACAAGGAATTATGAAATATTAACACCTTGCAAGAAATGTTCTAAGTTGCTAACATGCAAGAGTATAAGTTTTAATCAATTCTCTATTATCAACAGTCCAACTGAGATGACATGTGAAGAATTCACAATGAAGAATTTTCACTTGTTAGTTTCACATAATAATTCAATAAATTCTAATATATACTCATCTGAAGAACAGAATCTTCCGAAATTGAGAGGTCCCTGCTTCGATCCCGGGTTTCACGGCACCATTTGTTCACAAAAACACACAGAAAATTAACTTGAAGACTGAGGTTCTCGACGCAGCGTCTGCCCGCGTTGATTCTGAAGCAAGTGTTTCACAAGAATGAATGAAAAGAAGATCACTCCAATAAAAAATATACACCTATTGTTGAAGAAGAATTAATCTCATTGGAGCTTATAAAAAACAGGATTTCATTGTCGTGAAGAAATTCAATTGCCTATCCAATAATATGTTCAATTAAGAAATAATTCACATTATAAAGAATGTGAATGAAAAATAAATGTTTCAATATGAAGAAATGAGCATAAAACAATTATATACGATACAATGCGTATATTCTTCCTCGAGCTCGTGCTTGGTACAACAGCAGCCCTAAAAATATACCATAAAAAATGAAACAGCTGAACATCGCAATTTCTCGACTGTCAAGGTCGACTGACGCGCCCTCACGTAGGAATTTAGAGATCTTGCTTTGAATGCAAAATCACTCAGCCGGTCACTGGTGCACCCTGGCGGCGTAAGTTTGGACTACCCTTTAGGAGAGGGGGAAAGCGTCTGTTTATGTCATACCGCTGTCGCCTAGAGACGACAGGTTACTGAAAAATAATTAATATATCTTCAAGGCGCGAACGTCAATTCTGACGAACTGCGCAAGCGCGTAGCACACCTGAACACAAGAGGCGCCTGCTCAAATAAAGGTGAGCCTGATACGCAACATACAGTATCATTTCGAAACAAGTAGCATTATAAGTCCCTTCTGAAGAAAATCAGGATATTAGGCACATTTAAAAGAAAAAAATACATTCATGTTCCGGGGTGGTGATCAGAAGATGATTGATCTGAAAAAGTGTAACAATACAAATTAAATATTATCAACGTACAATATTATTTTAACTATTAGGATTTAGAATAAAAGATTCATCAAACGCGTTGTTAAATGTGCAAAATTTACAAAGTTGAAATAATAAATTATAGTACATATTTATGATTGAATTGTTTCACATTTTAAACATTAGACAGTGAGAAAATTAGATTTCAAAAACTTCACAGTATTAACTTAGGTGCAAGCTTAGTTTTTTTTCCGAACGTAGAAATAGCGCACTATTCACAAGTGGCCCAATTGAAACTATTTTGCACCCTCCTATCACTTGTGCATTCCACCAGGGTTTTTTCTTTTTTGCATTTTTCTTATGTTTCTGGCACTGCCTTGCTTCCCCCATTCTCAAATGAAATCAGGGGTTCAGGGGCAGTTTATCATGATCATGGAGTAAATAATATTTTAATTTGCTTTTTTTTGTTATGTGCCTTTGTAGAGTTGCCTTTGCTGTTTACAAAGGAATATTCCAGTTTATAGCATGCAAGACTCTACCCCATCGCATCCCATCCTATCTCATCATGTTCCCATCATTCAATGGCTCCCACATTTTTTTTATTGCGACTACTCAATTTCACGAAACTGACATAATAAATATGAAAATGTGTATAACTCTTGAGTTCTCATCACATAAGCAACAAAAAAACATATGCAAATACAAGATAAAACATAAGAAAAAACCATTCGAGATTCTTCATAACGTTGAAGTTTAAGAGGTTCTCTCCAGATTCGGTGAATTGAGACAGTAGCTACAAAATAATGTAAAATAAAAGCGGAACTATTATTCTAAAGAGAACAAACGAATAATTTCATAAATTTAACTCCACGTAATAGAAATTAAAGTTTCCTGAGTTTGTGATTCCTTCGAAAACAGGTGAAATTAAATTAAAATAATGCTTGGAAAAGTAAAGTAAACTGATAATATTTTATTAAGTTTGGTTTTTAATTCTTGTGTGAATTGTGTGCAACTATTTTGCGATCAAATAGACGTAGAAAAATTGTTGCTGGTTTAAGATTATGCAAATAAATTAATTGTCAGAAGAGCAGCAGATTAGCAAATAATAATCCTTATCGACTGAACCACCTTTGGGGAAAATGGAAAAAAAATAAAGATACACAAAGACTCAAAAGTACTTTTCATTTTTTATTGTTGAAATTTCTTGACCGTAAAACTGCGTTGATCTTGACAAGAATCAGGGACAGTGTATGGGACGGATTTTGCCTCTAATCATAACTTAATTTAATTATAAAGTATCTAAACCTGAGTAAATAATCGAAAAAATAAACTCTTGTTTGTGTGATTCAGAAGTAATAACGTGATTATTAGTTTATAGACATAAAAAAGTTCTTAAATTAAGCAAAAACTATTTTGTGGCAATAACACGTATAATGCATTTACTTCATTTATTAGCGAAAGCTTTAAAAACATTACTGTGATAATGTAAAAACACTATTTGTTTCGTCGACTGAAAAAAATATTCAGATTTTTAGAATTTGGTTTACGTTACGGTATTATATCCATCTAAGCGACTGGCCTTAAATTCGCTCCTAAAATGTTTAAAATTAAAGTTTGAACCATTCCCTATCCAGTGACGATGAATTTTTTATGTAGAGAAAGTTTCTCGGGCGAATGATTTTTTATATTCTGGCGAAAGTACTGGCCTAACATAGCGAAAAAGTCTACTAAAACATAGAAAATAGGTATTGGAACGCAATACCTCGCTGAGCATTTACAAGAATCATTCACCAAAAACTGGCAAATACGATTCCAACGGATATGGCAGTCGCGTTACGTGACTTATTGTTAAAGAAAGTCAAATGACAACCTAAATGTATTATAAAGTTTTAAAATCACAAAACACCATTGTCCTCATCCAAAAGCAAAACTAGGTAGAACCAACTATTAATTAATAAGCCCTCCTTTAAAGAATATTACCGAGTTGTGCGAATAGTTGGCAACTTGACTTCAGTCAACGCGGATATAATTCCTTTATTCTATTTGTGAGAGTAATTTTCATTCACGGTAAGATTACTATTACTATTCCCATGTTATGGCAGAAGAACAAACTATTGTGACATGGAGGATGTAGCTACGAACCCTATTTCTTTCGGAAGGGAAGTAAAATGATTCGATGAACCTGAAAGAAAAATGTACCTTTCGAAGCTCAGTAGGTGATGATTGAGCAGGCACCGCAAGAAAGAGAATGGAGGTAGTATAGGCGGACGAGGCGCTAGTCCAGCATATAACCTGTTTTGAAACACTGCTGTTATAAATCTTACTTCCGAAACTATTTCAAACCGATGTTTAAAGAATGATCTCTATTAAAACTCTCCTGCACAAATATTTACGAAACGGTTGTGTTAGTTAAGAAATGCCTCCCTTGGATCATACGTGTATGTCTTGTTCATGAATTAACACTCGCAATAGAAATAATATTATCTTCGAAGAGTGTCCACCACTCTTTGCCAAAAAGGGTTACATCATTCGGGAGTCGTTCTCTGTAATTCCATCCATAAACAAGAAAAATAATATTATTAAACTGGACCTCTTTAAAGCTCCGATTAAAGAATAACTACTGCGCCATTGCTTCTACAGTATAAAAGAGTTAATTGATTTTAATAAAAGTTAAAATAGGTTTTTATTTTTAATATCCAATGTTTATTTTATAATTATTATTTTGAATATTATTTGTTAAATTATTATTTTAAATAATAAATACGTCAATTGATCTTGTCCTTTACCTCACCATTGCGCCAATTTCTTCAAAATAAATTATTATATTTCAAAACTATTTTTCTGCACGCTATTATTGTTTTCTTATTATTTATATAAGTTTAGTTCTATCCCTATTCACCCTTGGCACGATTGTGTTCCCTCATTCTGTCGCCAGGTTTCAGTCTGTTTTCCTTCCGGTAGAGGCGGATGTTATTTACAGGCTCTCGAGGTTCTTTCTCAGAGGCAGCGGTTTATTGTAATAATTCATCTCGAATTCAGAGTTATATTTAAAAGTTACGATTGATAAATAATATATTTTGATTATTATATAATTCGATAATACTGAGCACTTGTGTTCTATTTTCTTGTGTTCAATTTTTTTTAAAGTTAATATTCTTTTGGTATTATAAAACGTAGCGAAGCTTTTAATCTCATCTAAGGAGTGTGCTGAAAATTTTAATCCACCTCTGCCTTATAGCGACTGATCGGATTTTATGGGGTGGCCACTTGCTGGCTTCCGGAGGGTTTATTGTCCTTCACGTGGTCATACGCAGTTTGTAACTGTTTTATAGAAGAAATTTATTTTTATATTCTGTTAATATTTACAGTAATAGAACTATATAAAAATAAATTATGACAGTTATTCATAAATTATGATGTTTTAGCGACTAAGAATCATTAATCATATCGCTCATATCAAACACCATGTATTTCGAAAAGGGTCTTCAGTGTAACTCCCTTAATGCCTAGTTTCATACAGACTATGACCGAAAAATAGAGTTCTCCAGTTTATAATTTTACTGCGTTTTGTTGGTACTTATTGAATAACTAGTTCAAGAGTCTGGTAAAATTAGGAAAATTGATTTTACTACATTCATTGTTGACATTAAGGTTTTCTAAAAAGGGGTAAATAATTTTAACTGTTTGCGATAAGGAAATATTTATGTTTTTTGTGAATGTAACTATTATTCACGTAAGGAGGACTGTTTTGAACTGATAACGAACCCAAAGTGACGATTTTGTGTCCTATTCCATTAGATGCCTATTCCCTTAGAAATTACTTGAGAATTTATACACAAAAACCAGTGGCGTAATCCATGAAAGCGCGAACTACTTCAAATTTGTTTCATTTAATGATAACTCCGCAAGTTCCAAATTTTATTCGACATATGTATGTATAATATTTTTAAATTAAAGGATATACTATCAGAGCATTCAAAGACAGTCGCCCGCTCGTCCATACTACCCCTCACAACCTACTTTTAATTCCACCACTATTCCCAGGAAACCCTCCACAGCAAAAAACCTTTCTGAAACCGAAGAGAAAATCCTTATACTCGTGGATATAACTTATCCTCACAGGATCTGAAAAACAACCCACCCCCTAACCCTGTTTCTCGTGTAGTGTCACAAACATCGAAGAGGTCTCTGTTCAGTGACCCCGTCGACATTTCCCTATCAGAAGCAAACCATCACCTGAACGCAAGATAGTGTATTCTATTCATCTTCATGTATCTGAAAAATCGCAATAAAAATCGCATGTGTAATTGTTTGTATCGGAGTATGCAAACACGCCACAGCGCCACAGTCCAGTGCGCGCGCGTAATAGTCTTTTGTTGAAACGTCACGTGTTTGTGTTTAAGCAGTGAACATGCAAGTATTGCAAGCCACAGTCGAGAGTGAACGAGCAATGTGTCCTGAAATGAAGAAATTATGATGATGAAGGGGTGGTACGTCGAACATCGTGGAGGGGGGACGAAATTGGACAATGAAAAAACAAATAGAACTCAAATTACTTTTATTTGAGAGAGATGCTGAGAAAAATCTTTGGTCCACCAACATCGCAGAAGATATTTGGAGACAAAACACAAATAAAGAATTAAATAAATTAATACTCCAATATAACATCGTCAGACAAATCAAAGCTACTAGATTTACATGGCTCGGTCATGTGGAACGCATGATCCACACTTATGTGGTAAAGAACATAACGGAGTGGGCTCCTGTTGCACCGCAGCCAAGAGACAGACGAAAAAATTAGCCTAATGATGAGCGCTAACATCTAAAGTACTTTAAGGTAGACAAAATGAAAAGACTTTCCAAGAATATGAAATAATGGTCGAAAGTAATTGAATTGGCCGCGACTAACCTAGGGTCGTCGAGTCATATCGGAAGTTTATTTATTTATGTTTTAAATAAAAGAAATGTGTATATCATTACATATTTAACGAAATATGGAACGGTGTGTATCATTCTTAAAGTGTTATAGAGGGGTTCATAATTAGTAAAAGAGGTTGGGAACCGCTGGTACATTGTATTCCTAATCAAAACTCTCCCATACAGCCAGGCTATCAGCACCACCGTTAAACTGTGATACCTCAGTACCAGTGAAACTGAAGCGACCAATATCTAGTCCATTCCAAATACTCACTGTTATNGACGAAAAAATTAGCCTAATGATGAGCGCTAACATCTAAAGTACTTTAAGGTAGACAAAATGAAAAGACTTTCCAAGAATATGAAATAATGGTCGAAAGTAATTGAATTGGCCGCGACTAACCTAGGGTCGTCGAGTCATATCGGAAGTTTATTTATTTATGTTTTAAATAAAAGAAATGTGTATATCATTACATATTTAACGAAATATGGAACGGTGTGTATCATTCTTAAAGTGTTATAGAGGGGTTCATAATTAGTAAAAGAGGTTGGGAACCGCTGGTACATTGTATTCCTAATCAAAACTCTCCCATACAGCCAGGCTATCAGCACCACCGTTAAACTGTGATACCTCAGTACCAGTGAAACTGAAGCGACCAATATCTAGTCCATTCCAAATACTCACTGTTATCTTCGATAAGTGATTTGCAGATGCAAAATCCTGAAATAAAAGAATAGTTTTACTATGTATATCGATACTACAAATTAATGACAGTTTATGATATAAAATTTGTAATGAAAAATATCGCAATCAATTAAAGTGAAAATAAAAAACTGGCATTTTTTGCATTTTTGAAAAGATTTAGGCAGCTGACACACTACTCTCGAAGCGCAAAATTTCAAATCTATGACTCTCTAATGACATGAAAAATTAATAAATATAGTCCAAAAAATAATGGTTGTAACTTCGTGCGGTTCATTTCGATTCCAATGGATACGTAATACAAAAATAGAGACAGTTGCTTGGCACCCGTCCGCAAACTGAGGAAGCGCTGCTGCTGCTACGATTACATGGAAGCAAAGTGGTGGAAGTAGATCTAGGAACAAAATATAAGGCAAAAAGTGACGGATGGGATATAAAAGTCCTGAACCGAGCTCGTCCCCGCGGTCGTAGGATGCAGGTACTCAAGGACGCAATCCTCACTCCGATTGGGTCGAGCTTGTCCCCTTTGCCTTATCGCTGTCAGAGACACAACTTCTCGGTTGGAAAGGGGGAGAATGAAAAGTAGGGCTGTTCTTCAGATGTGTGTAACACATACTCCGGGTGAAGGACCGCGAGAGGGTTCTTTGAACAATAGTTAGGACAATTTTCATAGATTTTAATTTATCTGAGAAACACTCAAAAAATTTCAGAGATTACAGTAAACTTTCACTTTCGCAGAAAGTTTCATTACAACAGCTAATTCCTCACAACCGCAGATGAGCCTTTCACCAACTCGACGACGGAAAGATTTTCCAGAGATAGATTTACACCAACCGCGTATGTTTATTTTCAATGAAAAGGTGACTTAAGTGCGGTATAGTCAATTCACACAATTAGTTATGAAATGCCTTTAATTTGAAATAGTCTTGTCCATTTAAAGGTCATAACTAATCACGCAATGTGCTCACAACTAGAAGTGTGTGAACTCTTTATAGAGAAATGTATTACCAAAAATATTTTAAGGTAAGTATACACAAATTTTTGAAATAATAATAAATTTGAATTTCCGAAAATCTATAACCAAGAAATTTATTGTCATACAAGCAGTACAAACTGCCTAGACAACCTGTACAAAACATCCGCCTCTACCAGAGACAATCGGGCCAGAATGGGGCTAGTGTTAGTGTGAATAACCAAGACATAACTGAATCATAAGACAACACAAGCACGCAAGAAAATAGTTTTGAAATTGTCGTAAGATATTCTGAAAGTGCTACAGCAATGGCGTTATAAGAATTCATATAACATTTATAAAATATGTCCATCACGTATGAGAAAAGTGACTTTTTGTGACGAATGTGTATGTTAGTTAATAGCAAGGTTGCGGTTAGTCCAAAATACGTTAAATAAATCATTTATTATTCTAAGGAAATTAAGATCTGAAAATTATCTCATTCTTAATAAAGAAACTCACCTCTACCAGAGTCACCATCTGTGCCAATACTTCCTCATTTGGACAAGAGGATGATCCAAGAAAGGAAAAGATAATCAGGAGGAAAAGACGGGAAAATTCTGACCGACGCTGACCTCGGGAACGAGTTTGACTTTACGTAGAGACCTACCCCACGAATGAAGTAACTGGTTTAATTGATTTAATGAGAATCTGAAGAAGCAGCTCGTCGTGTGTTGTGAAATGGAATAGAGCATTTTAAAACAAATTCCGTTCATTTTTTAAAATTTAAAATCCTTCGTTCTATATCTCAAACTCATCTCCGTAATAAAACACTAAATACATTGCATGTGAAAACAAATTCATACAAAATTTTATTAACCCCTCGGTAAATTGGTAAGTTTTGCGTAAACCATTTCCACCACAGACAACTATCAGTAGTTACGATCGATGTTATATCATTAACTAGGCTGATGAACTGTCATTTAAAATATTAAGCTGTGACAAGATGTTTTTTAGAAGAAACATGGATATTCATTCAAAAGATTCTTGTAAAAAGAAAACGTTCTGCAGAAGATTGGTTTTTGAAGCGAAGTTCATACACTCAAATATCGTAACTGATTGGTGCATGACACAAAAATTAAAATATCCAGATATTTCTCAATTAACTACATGCCAGCGAATTACACTCTGCATTCCATTAATCATAGCTCTGACTGTGGCAAAATTGACAGCAAAACCTATCGTCAAACGGACGCCCGAAGATAGAATGCAATAATTTCACCCACTGTAATAAGGTACTATGTGCGTCTGAGTGTCTAGATTTAAGTGCCCACCAATATGTTTTAATTGATAGTTTGAACTATTCTCTATCCAGTGGCGATGAATTTTCATACCCTTACGGCGCAAAATTTTGAATTATTTGATATTAAATTACTATGGGTTTTTGTATGGAGAAACATTCGCATAAATGGAAATAGCAACGTAATGACTAAGATTTACGGGGTATTTATAAGATTAATTCAACAAATACTGAGGGAAATACTGTTCTAACGAAAATGGCAGCCGTATCACGTGAGTGTAGACAATACGACCCTTGTCAAAGAACGAGTCAAAACAGTCTAAATTAATATGCAAATTTTAAAATCACAATATAATTATTCACGTCCAATAAAAATAAATGTAGAATGCATTAATAATTAATAAGAACTACTTTGGTGAATATTTCAAAGTTTCGTGAATATTTGGCAACTTGACTTCAGTCAAATACCTCAAAATGTTCCCAACGATAACAAGAGTTATTTAAATCGTTTGCGCTTCAAAGATTAATCATTTAATTTCTATTACTTTGTCCGAGTCCTCTTTCGCATCTACGTCAATCCGTGAGAAGCCCTTTCGTTCGAAGTCGCTTGTGGGACGGACGTTAAATTGGTTCTTTTGAGCGAGATTGTTTAATCACCAAAATATTCATTTTAATATAAACTGGCATTGCTACTAAAAGGCTATCTTACGATAACAGTTCCTATCAATAGTTACATATAATCTAAAGTCAGATATTACGGGTTTTGTGATTTATTAAAGATAAATTTGTTGGTATT
Source organism: Laupala kohalensis (assembly GCA_002313205.1). Taxonomy (NCBI): domain Eukaryota; kingdom Metazoa; phylum Arthropoda; class Insecta; order Orthoptera; family Trigonidiidae; genus Laupala; species Laupala kohalensis. The sequence goes on along the minus strand of NNCF01128121.1, from coordinate 15,486 downwards.
CTATTGATTTTATAACAGAAAACTAACATAGTATTCTTACATTTTCAATCCTCCTCTGTCTTGAACGGAATTGATAGGAAGGTCCCTCGCTGGGAAATTAGTTTATTGCCCCCCACATGGTCATACGCAGTTTGTTCTCATTTCTTGACAATTTATTATTTATTTATTTTTAATGAGAGCGTTGATAACATTACTGACGTCACACAAATAACATGGAACAACTAACATTTCCCGGATTGCCCAAAGCTAATTATTATAATGAAAAACATCAATAACACTGAAATTTCCTCAATATTTTAGAGGATTTACAACCTCTTACTATATGTTGTGTTGAGACCAACACACCAAAAATTGCTACGTATTTCTGGTGATACTTAAGGCTTAATATGTCGATGAATTTAATGATTTAGGATCTGTACGGAGTATCGTTAGTTACTCAATTTACTTGTGAAATGATTTCATTTTCATCTGATTGCATTTCACTTTCTAGTAATTCTTTTTTTTTTTAATTGTTAATTGGTTCATTTAAGAAAAACGTACTTCGGCACAAACACTGCAAATGCGTCATTTCGAAGTCGCCTATGAAGAACTACATGACAGATCTTTCATTGAATTCAGGACTCTAATCACATCGTACGTCAAGTGTAAAATTGCAGGAAAATATCGGACAAATTTATGTATTACAATTGCTAGGCCTATTTGTAAGTTGAAGTAAAATTTTCCAGAACTAAATTTTCAAATAGATTAAAATAAAAAATTCTCCGTCTAATGACGTGCGACAAATTTAATATTACTGGGATTTCTTAAATGAACATATTAGAATGCAAATTGAGCGAACCTGGCTACACTTCACTTTTTAGACCTTTGCTATCGTATCATAAATTCACCTTTGCGGCGCTCTCTCTGAAGAGATCACTCAACACTTCACTTTTATGGGTCTACACTTCACTTTGGCCACACATCAAAATAAGCTAGCAATTCACTTTTAGACCTTTCATAACTTCTTAGCGCAGTTTTATGGCCTCACTGCAAAGTCACAACCTTTAAGCACACTTTATAAAATTTATTTAGAACATATTGAATTAGTGTAGAATAGTTCACCAAGCGAAGGAACTTGCACAACAGCTGCTCGAAGTCCTTGAGAGACCAACCGGTAGCACCATAGATAAATGAACCAATCAGAACATTGGAGGGCAACGAGCGCAGACGAAAACGAGGGCGATGACGTAGCGAGAGCTTTCCGCTTGATGTACTTCTTCCAATGCAAAGAAATTGTGACCCTTAAATGAAATTATTAACTCAATACATACTCAAGAAGAATTATGCGCGAACTGAATAATATCTTATCCCAAATGAACAATATAAAATGTTAATAGTAATCAAAATATAGTATTCTGAAAGGACGTAGTAGATATGAAAACTTGGCGCCAATCACGTTTTGTCCTGAAGGATGATTTCATGACAACATTGTAAAAGTATTGAATCATTAACTCAAAATACATTTCATTATTTTGAAAAATAAGGTTAATTTATAGATTAAAGTATATGTTAATATTATTAAGTCAGATTTCTGTTATATTAATTTAACGTTCTTTTAATCGCCAACGTACTTAAAATTAACACCTGTAATTTAATGTGTATTTATTAAAAAAATTAAAACACACAATGTTTAATTGTTTATAGCTTATTTTTAAAGAATTTATTTTGAATAATAATAACCAGCAATTTAATTTAAGTAACTTTGCACAGTTAGAAATATTTAATACTTCATAATTAGCTTACGTTATCTTCAGATTACCATGATACATGTTGCAAAAGTTAATACCTGCTTTTGCTTTGGACGATAAAAAAAAATCTCTTATGTAACCCGCAATTTTGGGAAATCATTGTATCCTTCTCCCTTGGAAATATTTTCATGGGTGCAAAAGTATGGATGACATCAACAGTATTCAATGGGATGGTCCCATGGGAACCGAAAAGAACTCATGTGTGGGATGACTAGTGTGCTCCCTTCGAAGTGCATGAAGAGGAGCAGAAGTCCACTTGCGAAATAAGCGTAACAAATATTTTTTTTTTCAAGCTTGGATTCCATTTGTGATTGGCAACAGAAACGAATATGCTCCTGAAATATATTCAAATTTGAGTCACAGTTTTTTAATTACCATAAATGTCTTAAGCAGATGAATTTCTTCTTTCAACTTCTCTCAATGGCAACGTTCCTTGATTTTTGAAACTGCAAAAAGAAACTTGATAAAATGTTAGTTGCTCCAGTCATGTCTCTGCCGGTATAACAAAATATTGTCATTCTATCTTCATGTGACTACATTTTCTATCCATTATATTACAGTATTTGAGTTAATGAACCATTTTGCCAGTTATTTTTTCCTTTCAAATTTTGTGCATTAGTTGAACTATTTTCTTGAAATGTATCATTTTACTGCATATTGTTTGTATTATTAAATATATTATAAAAAATTATTTCGTGGTATATACTCAAAATTTCTGAGATATTCAAGTCTTTATGTTTGAAATGGCTATAATATTTTTATTTTTTCGTTTAAATAAAAATATGAAATATTATATATAGTATGTTCCAGACTACATGTACAGGGCATATAAAACTCAAATTTTGATGTTTGACTCAAAACAATTTTCATGAAAATACTGAAATTTTATTAAACCTTCTCTCATTGTAAAATTAAAATTATAAAATTTCAAGATTTTCAACCACATTGTTTTTCTGAGTTTTATAAACCCTGAGAAGGAGGTCTGAGACAACCTTTATATTTCACTTCCTTATCACATTTTATTATAATATGTTCACAAGATATTGTTAAAACAATATTCACTAGATTTCATACTTTATAACAATTTTTCTGTTACACATTATTTATCTTCTTCATTACATTCCAAAAGTAAACATGTTAAAACATTTTAGACACATTCTCTTCTTAAAAAGATACATTTAATATAATATTTTTTCTCCGAGTTTTATTTACTAAAAAAACTGGAAATGCAATTGCAAAAAGTAAATTGTATCTAAGCACTTAAACAATTTTTTTCTAAAAATATATTTATATAAATCATTATTTGACACACACACACACATACGTCCCCTTCATATTGCTCTTCAGCAAGTCTTTCCGGGTTCGATTACCCGGTGGACGAGATGAAATTTGAATATCACATTTTAAAGAGCTCAGACGTATGAAAAGTTCACCATATGCGACTAACAACTCGACTCACCACCGCTGTTGTAATACTCGGATGCAGCAATCTGGATCCTACCTAGACACTGTTCCTCCTATCTCAAATTCACGATATCTCTAGTTAGTAAACTCAAATCAATAACTCAGCCTCACTAGCACTCGTCATTCCGCGGTCTTCGCTGGGCGAAATGATATATATTTGGGTGGGGGGGGGGGAACATGCTCAGAAGGGATCTGGAAGGGGTCATGAAGTGATTAATGTGCATACTCTTTAAAGAGGTAAATAGCTACACAGTCAGGATATATAAACTATATTTTATTTCTAATTATGTAACATAATAGTTTTTTTTTCATTTTATTAGGTTTGAGAAATCCTAGTTCCTCATTAGTTCGCTTATTACTAGGGCTTTATCTCATTTATTTTATCGAGTGTATTGTTATCTTTATCTCAGTCTTGTTATCGAATGTACAGCATATTCCTTTTTCATCACTTCATTTTTATTTACCCATTTCTTTCTTAATCACACTTCGAGCACTTCATAACTTACACGCATATGTTGTACGTTGGATCGTCTCGTATGTAATTCACCTAATTGTCCTGTGTTAAGTTTCCTGTCCTTTTCATCTCACGTATTCACCAACCTCTTCTTATATATTCATAATAAGCGATCTTGTCTATTGAAGATAATAAATTTTAGATTCTGGAGGGGCGTCAGTCCCGTTTGTCTATTCCCATTTCCGTTTTCTTTGAATGCTTCGCAAAAATAACGTAAATAAACACAATACATCGAGATTTTTACGAAAGGTTTTCGGATGATATTTCAAAATACTGAAGAAAATATTTCGATTTCTAATCATGTTATATAAAGGTTCGAAATTCACCAAATAGCTTCCTTTCTTTCAATATTCATGCCACCAGATAATACTCTTCACTTCATTATCTACTCATTAAACATAGGCATAAATAGAGTTCTTCCTTTGAACTAGCGATGTTCTTGTTTGGGTACAAGCAATGTTCTCTGTTAACGGTCTATATCAGCGTAGTCCCACTTAGCTCGCGGGCCACTTTCTACACATTTTCAAACGACCGGGTCAGCACGGAGGGGTTTGGTAAAATATTACCCGTCTAGTAAAACTAATGGGTCGTAATTATTTATTTGTAAAGAAATATTTGATTCACAATTAAATAGTATATTTCTTTATTTTAATATTTTATAAAATGTTTTCATATCGTAATGTATGACGGGGTAATTCCAAATCAATTTTCTGTTTTCTCCCTTCGAACATGCCACGTCAAATATGAATTCTAACGGCATAGATTTCCTACACCAAGTTGTGTCCCAATATTTGATGGAATACTTGGAGTAAAATATACCATAACGTGAAACGTAAAGACGTAAAATCCGTTTTTATGTTGTTGTATTTGTAAATGGGAAATATAGCTTGCTATAGAAGCTTATCTACATGCAGCGATAGGAGTTAAGAGTTGGGTGTTAGGTTATTGGTAGTAGGTGGGCCGGATAGCTGCGTTTACCAACAACTTGGCCCACGTGGAGGGGTTAGTAGAAGTAGTTAGTAATAGAGTTGATACTAGGAGGAGTTGACTAGAGAAAGGAAGGTTTGCTTTTCAGTTGTCTAAGTTATATGAACTGGGACATTCATGTGAAAAGCTCAAATATTCTGGTCCCATCGGCAATCGAACCCGGGATGACTTGGTGATGAGTGACAACACGTACCACCTGCGCCTCCGGTGGGGCTGTGACCGTTTGACAGACCGCCAGTTGGACAGCTCTGGTCTATATTTTTGTGTTGCAGTGAGACTCTCCCAATTCCTTTGGCGCACTTTTGCTATACGATGCACCGCGTCCTCGCGCCTGTTATGTGCGCCGTAAAACAAGAAAATAATTACTGATCTGACATAATGAAGTGAGAAATGACGTGAACAAATACAAAAGTTTTGGTAAAATATATTTATTTTTATAATATAATTATAAAAATCCTTAACGTAACAAAAACAAACAAAAAACATTGTTTTTCAATAGTGTCTATACACATTTACCATTTAAGAACAGGTAAAAATTATATACATATAGGGATAGTTGTTTTGAAGAGTTTATTTAGTATGGCTTGTTCTATTTCATTGAAGGAAAATAATTCTGCCAATTTTTTAAAATTAAATTCACAGAATTTTTGTTGCGTTTGTTAGCACGATCTTTTATATTGGATATGTCCTCATTCATACAATGTCCAGACCCCACTCTTCAATCTTTGGGGGCCTATTATTATGAGTTGTGACTTCTACAGCCAATGTAATAGTTCCTCCACCCTCTGATGAAGATAATTGGAGTGAGGCATGAAGATAATTGGAGTGAGGCATGGAAATTGGTTAGAAAAGAGGTTTCTCCCTTCGTCCCAGGCTTCATCATATCTCCTCTGCTACCTTACGTTACTTGTCGATATTTTATGGTTCTTCTACAATTGCTCAAATTAGGAGAAGAAACAATATTGTTAAGATTTTAACACACAATTTCCAAGTATCTACTCGTGGAGGAGTGTTTGCATCGTGGACAGCCAGGAGAAAATTGCCACGGACTGGGACTCTACCCCAGGACTCTCTGCGCTGATCGCACGAGTGCTGTCCACTACACCACCCGCCTCGACTCCCCAAGTCCCAACATAGTCCGCTCTACTTAGAACGGGCATAACACGGGTTACTATTTCAATAAAAAGCCATTGTTAATATCGTCGGTTAATTAGGAAAAGAACTTGGTGTAAGGGAAGTTGATGTAAGGGAATTAGATATAAGAGAAGTGGATGTAAGAGAAGTGGATGTAAGACATTTGGAAGACGCAGAAATATATAAAAAGTATGTTTCAGAGCACTATTTATCCTCTTCGCGGGTCTCCAAGGTGTATCCATAAGTGCTCTTCTTGTGCTCAACGACTCTTGAGTTAGTGGAAGATGCACCTTCAGAGTCCTTGAAGTAGGGTTGTGGCCGTAATGGAGGGTCAGGGGGTGATAGTGACGGTATCGGTGAAGCGTTTGTGAAGAGCGTTGAACTTCATGTTCTTTGTGCCGATGAAGATTTCGGTTGTCTTGTCCCGTTTTATATCACTGTTCGCCGAGGCGGCGGTCGGTCCTGAGAACATGTATAACAAATAGCATACATTAATAAAAACATGTATAGTAGCAATTTTAAAATTGCTTCAGCGTATCGTTGTATTTTCTTTCTCACAGATGTTTAATGAGATCAATTCCTACACACTGAGTTATAGTCCCCGATTCCAAGGGGCCTGAAAATAAGTTTGAAATTTCTGACTGTTTTGAACATACGAAAAACCGAATGTATAATAATGCACACATCGTTAGTTTTAGTCACAAACCAGTCAAGTTCATTTGTAACAAAAAAGCAATTCAAGATAAAAGAACTGTCAGACAGTTAATTTCTTTACACTGTTATGAATCAAACCGTATGAGATTGAATCTTTAAGGCATATTGATGGGAGATTAAACATTCAACAGAAGAGTCCAATGTCATGACCTGTGGGTGAGCACGGATGTATCTCAGAGAAAAGGGAAGGAACTTCACGACGAAATCCGATTCAAACTTACAATTATTGCACGTATAATAATTTTTTAAAACAAGTTTTCATAATATTCACACTTATGATATTTGATTCCTGACATATTCAATTCCCGATATACTTGTAAAACCTTATACATCCAGTCTCGGCAAAATTCCAACATAAGTTTTGGAGATAGCCGGTTTAATCTTACTATTATTACTCGTATGATAAAATATATTTATTTTTATAATATAATAATAAAAATCCTTAACATAACAAAAACAAACAGAAAACATTGTTTTTCTATAGTGTCTATACACATTTACCATTTAAGAACAGGTAAAAATTATATACATAAAGGCATAGTTGTTTTGAAGAGTTTACTTAGTATGGCTCGTTCTATTTCATTGAAATAAGAAACTATATGTTAGGCGATCAGTTTACTTATTTTGCGTTTCAAAGAATTGTCAGATAAGTTTCAACGACAATAAGAGAATGAGGGTGTAAAGTATAAGCAAGGAATACGATCGACCAACGGTATGTAATGGGCATGATTAAACCAAATATGAACTTAAATAAGAAAGCATTTAATGGGATAGAGAAAACTCAGAAGTTCGACAAAGTGAAGATGAAATATTAGAAGGGAAAATATCATTGTCGTTGCACTGTCATCATTTATCATTATACTGATGAAAAGTAATTTTCTCGTAAAACAAGAGTGGTTCTTAAGTAATCAATTCTTAACAAATGTTACTTAATCCTTATGATCGTTATTTGCAAGAGAATAACGTATATTTAGTTTCAGAAAAAATGGATTCTTCATGAAACTGGAGGCCCAAATGGGGTTGGAACACTTGCACAGTTTTAACTTATGTTCCTTCGCGGAGAGGGTCCAAAAGTAACCCATGAACATTAATGAACTTAAAAATACAAACGTTATATTACTATATATGCGATAAGTTTTACATATTTTAAAATGTTTTCATTTTTCTATAGCAAGAAATCCTCATAATTCCTTGATTCAAAAAAACAGTTAATTTAGCAGTAATTATTCTATTTTTATTTCTGGGTTTGGATTTTCTATGTACTATTTTCTGCATTGAAAAATGGTGCCAAGAAGAACCAAACAAAACAATTTCCGTCCATCTCTACTTGAAAATACAAACTCCACTACAATACAGGACTTTTGGAAATTTCGAAAAAAATGTTGTTTTTTTCTATATTCTCCTATACGAAAGCAACAACCGGTCAAGATGGCTCTATTACTTATTCTCTTCGTTGACGAATGAGCAAGTCAATCGATCAGTCACTACGGCGTAGTATGTACAGAAATTACGATAATCTACATACAAAAGATGTCTTCAAATTCATATCTTTCAAATTATTTTTACAAATAAAACCCATTAAGTCCTTCCAGAATAAAAACAAAACGACAATAAATCCACCTCCTTCCCTTTGATTTTAAAACCAAAATTCCATAGTTCAAATGTTGGAGATATTCACAAAAATATGAACTTTTTTGGGAAAAGGAAAGTTAGTATATTACATTTCTCTATATTGTAGAATTTTTAAATGACAGTTATATTAAAATGGATTCTTTCCCAGAAAGCTAGACGCAAGAAGATGTTAGCAGGTTGAAAATTTCCAAAATACTAGCTGTGATTTCAAACTTCATCATCATTCAGTTCTCTATATAGTACGGTACCGTAACGGAATTAAAGGTCAGAATCCAAATTCCAGGCATAATCAATAGTTGGAATAATATTTAAAGGATCAAAATATATATTCACTTTCATAAGAACATTCTGAAAAAGTGGCATGGGAAAAAGTTTTCGCGGTGGTCAATATCCGGTATCCGGTTCGGTTTCGGTATCCTGCTTGGTTTTGTCACCACATTACACCGCTAACCGAGAGCGTACTGTAAAACAATCGAATATTTATTCTGTAATTGGGATCAATTTGGGTGACTTTAAAGGAAATCAAGTGTTCTTCTAATATTCAGTGAATATTTTTGTTAGAATCAGAATTATGAGGAAGGGAGGAAGTACACACGTATAAGATGTGTTTAGAGGCGGGGACTTTCAGGTTTTGTCTCTTATTGAAATAAAGTCACGCAAAAAACGCACATCACAAAAATCTGGCAGACAAGGGGTACGGTGCAGTTTAACACAGTGGTCAAGAAATATCTAAGAGGATTATAAGGGTTTTGCACGACGACGGCGCCCCCAGGTCAGTTCCTGTGTCAATTACCTTCTCTTCGCTGCCAACCTTAAGGTCTACTGTCAATCTTTCTCATCCCGACAGCTATAGCAAGATCATTTTAATACATTTAATGAATTCAATTTTTTCACAAGATAAAAACTGTGATTTATATATTTTTAGACTGCAAAACTAGATAGTGACTGTCCAATTTTTTTTATGTTTCTGTCAGATAAAAACCTTTTGAACTTAAAAAAAATTATCCGACACCGTTAAAGTGATATGACTGTATTATAGATCTTTGTTCGTCTGATTACTTCTTTCATTAACCAATTTTATCTTTTTTCAGATTATTTTGTGAAATGTTTCTTGTATTTTTAAATTTAAAACTTATTAGTAACCTAATGAGGTTTGTGCCCACAGTCGAAACGTTGTGTTAAAAACTATGTTAAACAACAAAAATAATCCGAAAATGTTGAAGTGGTTTTGTTGATATTATAGTTCGTAAAACGGCAGCACGTGGTATCTCGCCATCACTGATGGCATCGCGATATGATTCTCTGCTTTTGATCTCTACTATAATTTGGTTATTTTCAATATTTTTTCTTAATTTATAAACAGTAAATAAATTTAAGGAATTTTTAATGCATTTAACGATAAAAGTTGGATGTCAGTTGTGCGAATGTTTTATCAGCGGATATTAGTAGTTGTAGTCATAATAAATATACCAATACAAATTGAAAAGAATCGACGCAAGTTAATGCATGAATTGTATGTATGGGTATATTAGCAAGAAGACAAAAATTTAAGATCAGTCTACTGGTCTTAAACAAACCCAGATCTTACGTACAAATTGCTTCTACAATGTAAATCAGTGTACCTTGAACCGTTTTTAACTAACAGAAAATTGTGCATTCTAAATACGTTACATGATGTGCCAGGTAAATTGGTTTAATATTAATAACATTTCTTCTGATAAGACTGCTTTCTACATAATACACATGAGATGACGCTGAAATGCCTCTGTGGCATACATTTTATATGTACAAAGCAATATTTAACATGCTGCTTTTGTCTTCTCTTAATATTACAAAGAGTTGAACTGCAACATGACAAGAGTTCCCATGTGAATCTGAGGTATGGCGCTACTATAAAAATAGCCTAATTTAAAATTGATTTTAAAATTCTTTATGTTCTCTATAACTTTCCCAGAGGAAATAAGATATAATTCTATTCGAATTCATCATATTATTTCAAAATAAATATTCTAATAATTTTTATATAATTGATAATTTTTTCTGCTCCTATGGTAATGTTTCATATCAATTATGCATTATTTCTACATGAATCATCGACATGAATGTAAAGAGATGTTTCGATTCGGCACGTAACGCTGTAGCACCGAGAGGGTTGTTCTTTTGATTCAAAACTGTTTTTATCTATCACCCATTTGGTTTGTTCGCAGCGTTTGTCAATACTTTGAATGGTACTTCAACCTTAAAAAAAGTTAGAATGTCATCTAGAGAACGGGACGTCGTAGAATTGTGATTCAAATGGCATTTTATTCGCCTATCTCATACGAGAAAAATGAGCCGTCACTTCATAATGTAAGATAAATAGTTGATTTAATAGCAATATGTACTAATATTTAAACTTGAGAATAAAAATGACCACAACAAATAAGGAAAGGTTGTTCCCCAATATTTCATCCTTAAGGTACTAAGAATATGCTGGAAAGGAGAAGTACTTCCGATGAAGGAAACAAAAGTGTACACAATGAACAAATGAGAAGACCATTTTATATACTTTGAGAGAAATAAACTGGAAATAATCATAAAGAAATCTTGGAAAAAGAGGGGAGGGAATTAAATATTCGAAAAAAAACAACAAAGTTTTCATGAGAAATATATTGTAGACGACAAGATGTGGATATTTATTTGTATATTTTCTACATTAGTATATCTGAGGAATAGATATTGTTAGCCATGTAAACAAATAATTTTGGTTTAATCCCTCAATCTTGCGATAGAAAAGGCGGCTTGCTGTTAACTACACTACAGGAATAAAAAAGGAATATTTTTTTGTATTTACAAGTCACTTAACCGTTTTGTCATTCTGCTATAGGACTCTGTTAGTGCGAAGGAATGACTTCTGACGCAAATGGATATATAATTCCGAGGAACTGAAGCTAGAAATCAGGGAAAAAATCAATTACTTAAAAAATCAAATCGAATTAAGTAACTTAAAATCATAACGAGAATTTGCTTCAAGACGAGAACACGGAGTAAATATAATGCAGAATGCATCATGAACGCGATTTTGCTCCCTGGCGTGTAAACGGTTGCCAATATATATCTGATCGTGTATACTCTTAGCCAAACAGAAAAAACTGCCAACGAGATATCCAATCTGATAATTCGCATTTGCAAAACCTTTATAATCGTTTGTGGCCAAGACGAATTTACATCTAAAACCGATCTTTCATGTCTGGAATTGTAATTACATTTACAAGAAGTATACTGTAACAGAATTATATGTTCACATTTCAAGTTCAATTTCTTAATATCAAGAATTTTTCCAATTTGTAAATGTCAAATTTTTTTCCAATTCTATGTTGTTGTGTATTCTTTGCAATTTATTATATCTGTGGGTTCCAGCAAAAACAATGTAGAAGTATTTTCTTTTTTTTCGAGTTTCGGGCGTTTCAATTTCCACAATGTTTTCCTGTCATAACATTGGAATTTATGTTTGAAACAAGAAGTTATTGTAATACTTTGTAGATAAGATAGAAAACTGTTTTGGCATAAAAAACTAAAAAAAATTAATGACTTTTTTACTACGAAAAATGAAAAAACTTACCTGGTTTCCTTAAAACATTGAGTTATTACTATTTTATCCTATTCATCTAAATTCTGAAGTTTGTACTAACGTATTTGAAAGTAACTTGCATTTTCGGAGTTACCTGTTTATTTATATTAGAAGAAAACTTAGCTGGTTATTACTGATTTTAGAGATCGTGCGTAAATTTTCTCAGCTCGATTCGAAAAGACAGTACGTTTTTGAATCGTTTAGACAAATATAAATGAATTTTAGCAATAAACAAACGTTTCTAACACATTATCTCACTATATCTTTTTTACAAAAATTGCATTCACCTAAATATTACTGGAAACCACAGACACTGAGTGGATACAAAAAAGAATTGTTATTATTTGTACTATGTTTTGTTTACTGAGTTAAGTATTATCATGATGTGTAACGGAAATCAGGATATGAAAAAGTTTGTAAAAAATGAATAAAAACTAAAGAACGCTACCTGACCATCCTTTTCGGTTATCATGGAAAGTAATTTTCAAAAATTTCATCCTATTAACCTTTCTCAGAGTCGTTTCCATCAATCGAAAGATACGCACTGCTATTTGAGAAAGGATGATAACAAAGCTCCCACTCCACGGCCAGAAGGATGAAAGTGGAAATAGTACAAAGACTTTAGAGGGATATTTAACTTGGTACCTTCCCCACGTACTTCTCTCAATGAAAATTATGGAATGTTCAAAATATTTACAAATAATACTCGACGTCATAATACCATCATAGAACATTTTCTTTCACGGGAACTGTCGATCTCGTCCCCACGGTCAGATTTTTCCTGTTCCTTTCTTCTGCTTATATTTTTCCTTTCTTAAATAATCCAAATGCCCAATTGACGAAGTATTGGCATCGGAGGTGGCTCTGGCAAATTTAAGTATCTTCATTATTGTAGTAAAAGTAATATATAAATGCGTAATGTGAAAGCGTGTCTGTCTGTTTGTTATTTAATCGCGATTAAACCACTGTACCGATCGTGATGAAATTTAGCAAGGGGATAGTTAGATGTCCAGGATCAACAAAGATTATTTTAATTTTTAAAATGTATGAAAAAAACTGACGCTGAAGATAAATATCGATGAAATAAGGGGGAAAATCGGTCATATTCTAATAAGTTGACTAAACGTTTAGAGATAAATGATAACTACAAGTGGCAATATAGTTTGCCTCGAAGAATTCTACAAAAATGTTTGCGGCAGCTTATGAATATCTACTAAGTTTAACGTAAATTATCGAAAATAGATCATGAAAAATATAGGTGTTGAAATGCTTCAATACAAGTGAGGAATTAAAGAAGGCAAAAATCAATCTCCATCAAATATTATGGGTANAGATTTTTCCTGTTCCTTTCTTCTGCTTATATTTTTCCTTTCTTAAATAATCCAAATGCCCAATTGACGAAGTATTGGTATCGGAGGTGGCTCTGGCAAATTTAAGTATCTTCATTATTGTAGTAGAAGTAATATATAAATGCGTAATGTGAAAGCGTGTCTGTCTGTTTGTTATTTAATCGCGATTAAACCACTGAACCGATCGTGATGAAATTTAGCAAGGGGANACTTTTTTCTGTGCATTTAACAAATATAAAAACACCTTTAAATTGTACGGTTCGGACGAATGGTTTAGATGTTATAAGCATTTTCATGAAATGGTGCGACCGCACTGACACTGCTATCTTGCATCGGAAGCAAAAATTCGACCTTCGAGGCTTCCGGTGAGTGGATCTGTTGGTCTAACGAGTAAAAAGAACTCCGGGAAACGCCAGGTAATCAGCTACTAAGAATTCAATAGTCATAAGGGAGCTCGGCGTAAAACGTAGTTCTGCAATTGTATCTTAAGCACTTCTGGGATTAGTTGTGGGCGGCCGTTTGCTATGCGAATAAAATGTTTTAAACCTGAAGTTCTTAAACCCAGAATATTGCGAAAGCAGCTCTTTACTTTCCATCCTCCCCAATCTAGAAGCAACGTCTGGGGAAGCGATAAGGAAAAGATCGACGGGAAAATTCCAGGGACGAGATTGACCTGACCCAAATGAGGAATGCGATATTAAAGTACCTGAATACCTTGACCGCAGTGACGATCTGCGTACAAAACTTCATTTCCTGTTAACACTGCGTCAGTGATAAGGCTTCAAATCGAAACTCTTTTTATGTGCCATCAGTTCCCAGAAATTATCCACTGAAATGCGATAGAATTCAAAAAAATTTCAAACTCAAGAAGAAGTATATAGATTATATTGATTTCAGACACATGAAAATAGCTATGTTCTAAGGCATGTATCGCTTGCTTCGACTGCAAGCGTGCTAACCACTACACGTTTCAGTGGACCCTATGTCCAAGTCCTGACACTCACCACTTCCTGAACTAATTTTTTTTAACTTGACTGAAATACATCATCTCCTCATGCAGGTATTCGGAAGGAGACGGTGCTGTATGAATACATTGTAGATGTCTGCAATTGCAAAAAAAATATCTATAGTGTGCCCCACTCAACTTTCCAATTACAATTCAGAACAGAAAATCATGGCACTAAACACTCTACATAACACTAAAATTGAAAGAAAGGAAAACTAAACAAAAATATTGATAAATTATAATTATTAAACAAGATGACATATTTGTAATATCAATCATCAGAGTAAACGGTTAACTTCTAAAAATCTTGAAACATACACAAGTATTGATTGCATGAAATATGTTACACTTAAACATTTTTCAAATAGCCTTATGGTCAGATTAAAAAAAAAAGCGTCCCGTTTTTTGCGTAATAACTGTTCGCGGTTTCTCAAAAACAGTGCAATATACTTGAATGCGATTTAGCCATCAGTGCACAGAATTATCTAGCCAATCAAAATGCTTCTTTGCATAATTTCAAAATTTTGAGTATTAAGAATCCGGAAGAGGAGGGCGGTGTGTAAATGACGTCGAAATGAACTTTTACCAGAAAAAGGCTTCTGTTCTAAGCGATCTCAAAGTTAAATCCAAAGTTTGGTTTTGATACATTAATTCGTTCGTGANTTGATACATCAATTCGTTCGTGAGATATCTTCTTCTTCATTCCTTCAGTTCTTTTGATCGGCGAAGGACCTCCATCTCACTCTGTTCTCCGCCAGCGGGATGATCTGCTTCCACATTGTTCCAGCTTCTCGGATCTCTCTTTCCACAGTCCTTCTCCAGGTTTCTCTTTGTTTACCTTGGTCAATACCTTGATAGGTCTGCTACCTTTCGACCTGAACATCGGTCTACTCCATTTAGATGTTCTATGGACACGATATGGGCATTTCCTCCCTTGTGCAAATGTGTATAGTTATCCCGCCAATACTCGGTCGCCAGAGCCTCGTTTGTGNGGTGAGGATGGCATTTAAGGAAGAGAGGCTATAACTTCCGCTTCATTCCCCCTCGGGCCCCTCGTGAGATATCGAGGGAACAAAATTCTTAACATACCTACACACATACATACAACATTTGACATCATCGCCAAAATTTGAAAATAGTCTCTCCTGGAACCAATTCATAAAATATCCTAAGAGATTGAAAAATAATAATATTAATTTCGGCCGATTACAATACTTTTTAACACATTCTTTGTAATTGTAAAGAAAAAAGTTGCATTATGAGTCAAGGAAAGAGAAATGCGTCACTAA
>NNCF01128119.1:804-24633 GCA_002313205.1 Laupala kohalensis | reverse complement strand
AGATGAGTTTGGCGTATTTATTCTCGCTTACAGTGGGGTAATTTATATTATATCTCCTGGAAAGATTATTATTATTATTATTATTATAACTATTATTATTATATTTACGAGTAAAATTCTGTTGAATTAATCTTCAGAATTTTGCAATGTTATCTAAAATTTTATATGAGCGTCAATTATTGTCTTACTTCGATATCTCACTAATAAATATGATCAAAACACGCTGAATACATTTAGAAAAATATTATCGACAAAGCTACAGATTTTTTGGACATTTTTCTATACATCGTAAATATTAAAATAGGACTAAAAAATCCATACATTTATTATTTCTATTGATGCCGCTCGATGGCAAGTGTCTGAAGACCACATGATATAAACATCTTCTACCCTTAAGAAAAAGGGAGAGAAACACGTGAGAGGATTGGACTAGAGAGTTAATGTTCACAACAGTGATACGGACGAATACACATCAGAATAAACGTTCATGAATAATAAGAAATTATAATGTAAAGAAAAATATTTGTGACATATCTACGGAAATTTCTCAATCTCTATAAGTAAAGTGGACAAAACATCACAAGTAATTAACGTTTATTTTACAAATAATTTATAACCGACATTTTAAATACATTACAAAATGTGACTTGATTGGTACAAGACACTGTATTAATAAATTAACTTTATTGTCAAAAAAACAGTTAGAAACAGTGTACGACCACGTAGAGGATAAAAAACTAATTTATAAAATCATTTATTGCATAAAAATATGTGGAAGCAAGTGCAGAAAAAAGGCTGAAACACAAGAATTTAAAGATGTATGGAAATATAAATTGTTTTATTGACAGCGTCGTTGCCAAGTGCAATGTTTAAGATAACTGTTGAAACTTGCTTAATCCACCAAAAGTAATACATGCTCGACAACGTCAGCAATTGGTTTTACACACATTCAAAGATGCAATCTTTTATAAATAAACTGAAAAAAATGTGTGAAAAACAGTCACGTATAAAATAAATTTCTGAAGACTTTCTAATTTGATACATGACAGTGTTTTGTTATTATTTATTCTATACTTCCAGAATATTAAAAAAAATATACACACTGGAAATGTCCTCAAATATTTTATAATGTACGTTTTATAATACTTTCTTTTGGCTTTGTAAAAGAAATAGTTATTTGTATTAAAGACAAGATTTTAAAATGCTCAATAAAAGTTTAAAGAAACTAGGAATTGATTATTATTTTATCATTTTCGTATGTCAAACTCACATAAATTTAATCAAAAAAAGATTATGGTTCTAAAGCTACACACTACGATATAAAAAAAAATGAGTATGAGGAAAAACTCACGACAAAATGGATAAGAACACTTTAACCACTTGTAATATAATCCTGATTTCCTTAAACGAATCACAAAATAGAATGGAAATTACATTTTATGCCTTTCATCAAGCGAAACTAATCGTCAAACATAATAATCAATGCTTCTCGACATTCTCTAGGTTAGTAATAGTTTTGCAGTGTATTATAAAAAACTTGGAGACAAATGTCGGAAGAAAACCGCATCTTGTTGCTCACCAGCGCCACCAACGGACACTAGAGGTAGCAGAGGATTTCCTTTGTGCCACTGAACATAACCTATAAATTGAGCCACGAGCAAAGAAACAAAATGGACGACGTATATCTGGCACTACTGAATTAAATTGCGATTTGCGCTACTAATAGAATATTTCTGGAGCGTTTAAGTGTGAATCGTGTTTTTTTTTGTAAATCGAAGTTGGAGAAGAGCATATTTTGATAATCACGATTTGCTACACAGAAAACCTCGTTGTTAGCATTAAACAAAGTTTAGCCTCTGCAAGAAATCCGTCTGAGCTGAAAGTTTGCATCCTGCAGTCATGAGTGGGATAGTTTCCTCCATCAGATGGATTTTGGCGGTATTTGCTCTTGCATAACTAAAGACATAATACGTACATGAATTGCAAAGGAGATTTTATATTCTGGTAACATTCGGTTTTCGTTTGTAAATACTTCTTGTGAATATCGAATTAAAATATATCACTCCTGTTAAAGAAACCCGATGTGATTAACATTGTAATTATCCGGTCCTTCTTCCCTAGTCCATTGTCTTCACACTTAATTTTCGAATAAACATCAGATTACAGTTTAACTATGTTTTGTACACATATATTTCTTCCGTGCACCCTATGCGTAAAGAAGATTTATGATTACTTTCGGTCAGGTGAAAATAACGACGAACCTAGAATTGAACCCGCGGCTTCTGTTTTGTCATAGTTCGATGAGGTATAATCATGTGGAAGACATTGAACTAATTTACTCTCCGGATGCAAGCAGGTGATCATCCCATCAATTCCGATCAAAATCCCCAAAGCAATGACTGACTTGTCACTTCTGCTCTCCCAAGATATTAATTAACATGTTTAGCTTCCTGAAAATTTTTTAACAAAATACAAACAAACTTGTATTTACAACAACAACAACAAAAGAAGATATTTGTGAAAGATGTATTACAAAGCTACAGATATTTTTGGACATTTTTCTATAAATCGTAACTATTAAACTAAGACTTAAAATTCCATATACTTATTTTTTCTATTGATGCCGTCCCTAGACAAGTGGCTGAGGACCCAGTAAAATAAACATCCTCTACTACACTAAAGAAAACGATTGAACACCCGTGAGAGGATTGGACTACAGAGTTAATGTTCACAACTGTGACACGGACGAATATACATCAGAATAAACGTTCATGAATAATAAGAGATTATACTAAAAACTAAAATTTTTGAGACGTATCTACAGAGATTTCTCACACTTTGANTTTGAGACATATCTACAGAGATTTCTCACACTTTGAACGTAAATTGGAAAAATTATCTGAATTAATTAAAGTTTGTTTTACAGGTAAATTATAACAAACATTTCATTTACACTACAAAAATGTGCATATGCAGATTGATCTTAACCTGATTGGTGGTGGACACTGAAACAATAAATAAACTTTATTGTAAAGAAAGCAGTTAGAAACTGCGTATGACCACGTAGAGGATAAAAGAGAGACGAGAAGATCCGCAAATACAACAAATAAGAGATGTATGGAAAGGAAAATGGTTTTTTGGAAGTAGTGTTGCCAAGTGCAATGTTTGTGATAACTATTGAAAATTGCTAAGTCAACTAAAAGTAATACATGCTTCAGAACGTCAGTAAAACAATTGGCTTTATACACATTCAAAGATGCCAAGTATTTTACGGACATTCGAGCAACGAGCACTTCGTTGGAATCAAGATGAAACACTTGGGAATTATCGTCAATGAAAAAGGATTATTGAATGCGCGCATGCAATAGGCGAATGACAAGTAGCGCCGAAACTATCTTAACCTCGTGAGAATAGTATTTAGCAAATGTAATATTGGGAACTGAGAGGTATTGAATCTGTATTGGGGAGAAACACGATCCAAGTTGGTTTATGGCGAAAGAAAGGGGACATCGGATAAGGTTAAAATAGAATAAAATCGACTGCAGCAGGTCAGTCTCTTAATATTAACACGAACATTATAAACAGTTTCACAGGATGTCATAAATATGCTACGAGGAATCATGCTGAAAGATTTCTATGCACAAAAGTTAAGTTTCCGCAAATAATAAAGAAAAGAAAGTAATTTGCGTGAATGGGGCGGTATATAAAATTAAACAAAATAAATTTTGGAAAAAATAAATGTTTTGCCGGAACTAATCGTTGGTTGGAAAAAACGTCGGGATTATACGAGTAACATATGACATTATAAGGGATGATACATTTGATATGCGACTTAGGAAAATATTCTCCTTACGTGGAATTATTGGTAAATTCTTAAACGGACATGGGGAATTCGCGATGTATTTACATAGAATTAGGGACCTGAAGATAGGTACAGTAAGTGTGGAAGAGATCTGGAAACAACAGAAAATGTACTGTAAAAGTGCATATGATGTGGAAAAAATAAGTATAAAGAATTACAATTTTTAAAACGGGAAGGAGTATTCAACAAAGCGAATAAGATGAGATTAATAGAATTAAAGCATAGGTATGAAGTATTTGTGGAATACATAACAAAAATACAATTACTAAAGATGAGCGTCCGTTTTGTAGTATGGATATAAAATATGGTTGCATATCACTGGTGCAGAAGCTAAATGAAGAATAAACCAGCAAAGGAAATAAAACTATTGTAAAATATTAGAGTTGTTAGCATTTCAAGTGTCCAGCTGTTATAGCCTAACTGATGAAAGCTACGAATTCATCTTTATCAAATTTTTTCTATGATGGGTCTATACTTATACACAATTTTTTCTGCTTCCTAATTCCATTACATGTTTTACACTATCGAAAAACACAACACAAAACATTATTCTACCTAAATAAATCATTCACTTACAAGGACTATTGCTTTAGACACTAGGGTTTTGATAGTATTAGAGGTTTTTTGTTTTAAATTTTAAGCTGTTAAAATTTTTGACATTGAAAAACACTTTGCTTAAAATTATTTTTCCCCAGCAGCTCATTTTTGTTATGCTGTTAAATATTTTTATGTCATCTCCAACTTTACATATTATAACATAGTCCTTGCTCTGAATCCTTACTTTTTTCCTTCACACTCAGTATCCAGGTTGAAATCAAGTTGTCCTTACAAATACCAATTTCTTATTTATTAAATATAAAAATATCACGCAAAGCAATATTAGTTTGGATATAAATTTTACTTAGTTTCTTTTAATTATTTGACTATTACCCGTCAGAACTCCCACGAGTCTCCGTTTTAAAACAATTTAATCGATTCCTTATCCGAACACCATTATCTTCCCAAGAAAGTAATAATATTTCATTTAAGTCCGAGTTAATATTTATGAATGTAACTATTATTCCATTTTGACACATTAGTAATTGGGAAAGGTTCTGATAAAGATGGCAATGTGTATCCTCAATAATGACAAAGAAGCCCATTTCTGATGGGAAACGTGGGAGTAAACAGGAACTCTATGAAGAAACCTTTAATTACTTTACATATTCTTTGCAAATGTAAGGACTAAAACCAAAACACCTGCTATTCAAGGAATGACGAATCAGTTTTCACAATTTCTCCTATAAATATTCGAGTGGTACATTTAAATGTCTAAGACACTAAACTCATTCTAGCATTTATCGTTTGAATAAATAGGGATAACATACTTATATTGTGCAAATACCTTTTTGAAGATGAGTGTTGGCAGAACTTAAAAAAATATCATTTGTTTCACGTTTTAACGGCGGATCATTAAAATCGTGAGTAAATTGGTTTTTAAATAATTTTATAAAGAAAATCTGCTTATATTTAGGTACTTCTCATCATATTTTATTCTTACGAAAGTGAATTACAGCATGTAACAGTGAGAGAGAAAATGATGAGGGAAGAGAGACATCAGTAGAGTTTGAAATGTTGAAAATTTCTATTCGCATCTTATAACTCAAATTGTTCTCTTTGTTATAACGTCAGCCATAAAAAGCAACACATTATATTGGTCATTTTCAAACATTCAATATAGAAGTTCCAATTCCAAACCATGCTTGTAAATTGCAAGAAATTTTTGTTGAATTATTTCATGGTTCGGTTATGAAAAAAGATTGTTACCGTGCACAATCACTGAACTTAACGTAATTTTTGTATTTTAAGGTTGTAAATAAATATTTGATGAAAATCTAAAAGAAGAAAACAAAAATGTAGATACAGTAAAATGGAGTGTGCTCCAACTCATCTATATTGTACTTCTCCACAGAATGATCATAGTAGAAAATAGTCATGAACAGGAATATTTTTAAGTACTATTCACAAGAGTAAGCAGATATCGTTTATGGGAAAGAATGAACAACATATTAATAAAATATAGGAATACATCATTACACCTGTTTAAAACAGATAATACTTGTTTAAAATAGGTAATTCCTGAGACGTTTAGTAATAAAATCTACAGATTGAATTCATAAATTTCAGAAAGGACCGAAATAATTGTTAGCACAAACTCCATAGTTTCTCTTAAAAATTACTTCTAAAATTTGGGAGAATTTTTATGAAAAGTGAAAGTGGATTAATATATCTTTTTAAAACGAAGATAAAAATTATAAAATATTTTTCACTTTTTAATTTTGTTTATTTAGACAAGAGTGAATGCAGATACTTCCTAACGTAGATGTATGTTATGTTGTTAATTAAATGGTTTTAGAGTCAATGTCACATTACTTCAATCATCGATAATTGGTTTTAATTTAGAATTATATTTCTTTATTTATTCAGTTTAAATATAATAAACTTAATTTCTAAAAATAACGGAAATGTATTCAGTATATTTTATGCAAGAAATGACATAATCTGCATTTGATTTCAATCCATCATGAATTGAATTGAGCGAATGTGTAACCACGAATTGAATGCAGATTATATTTACATTTTTAAATAAAGGTATCACGACGCGCGTATAATGAAGAAAGACTAGGCGAAAATTAAACAGTATTTCGTCCATTACAGACCAATATCTTGTGGTGAGACAATTAAAAGAGAAATTTTTGGAATAGAATCGGTCTATAATAAATTTGCAGGCTTCAGGCAGGAATACGATAGCAATTTAAGGTGTAAATTCTACCAGATCCTTAGGGCACACAATATCTTTAAAAAACAAATATGTTTTATCTGAACTTTAATAACCGAAACTGGAGAAGAAAGAATAATTACATGGAGAAAAAATACAGGCGTTCAAAAACACAAGGACTTCAACATGGAGGCAAAGTGGCTCCGATAAATTTAATACTATTTTAGATTTGGTAGTGGAGAACTGGCAAAAGATATAAGTGGGACCATGCAGATTGAAATGTATGCGGATGATCAAACTATTTAAGGCAGATAAACAACAATATCAGGTAAAAAACTTCAGGTGCTACAAAAGGCAGTCAAAAATGTGGGTCTAAGCAAAAATGTGGAAAAAATCCAATTGATGGTACAGATAAGAAAAGAGCCAATATCATCGGTATACTACAAGGGAAATACACTGTAGGAAAATTATAGGAGATTAAGTGTATTCGAGACATCATGACAAGTACAAATAATAAAACTACAGATACTAGTTAACGAATACTAAATGTAAATAAAACATACATTATATTAAAGTGTGTGGTCAATAATAAGGCATTTTGTAGGAAAAGTTAAACCAAAAATTTATAATGACAGTCTTCTCACGTAAATACGAAATCTAGAATATAAGTGAGAATACAAAAAGAACACTGGAAACCTTTTAGAGAAGAGTCCTTAGACGTATTTATGGATCTGTCTGCTTAGATGGACAATAGAGATTCTGATACAACAAAGAAATTTATAAATTCAATGGGACTACTAACCAATGTTTACCTATCTCATGAAATTATTGCAGATTACAACATCTAACTGCGTTCCACTTCTAATATTTTCTGTATTACCTGTTTCAGATCTTTCAGTATACTCAGATACATAAAACTACTATGAAAATGGGCAGCAATATCTACTTCGGAATCATAATCTATGTGATATTTTCACTCAAATTTGTATCGTCTGATCAAGAGGATCTTCTACCAACAACACGAAAGACATTACACGGATCTCGGAGATTAGAAGATACCGTATTTGCCATGCCTACTATCGTTCCCATTGCGCATTCATCTTGCGATGACAAGTGCACAAGCTTTGGAAGTGATGCACGCTTAATTCAAGCATTGGCAAATAAAATCGGAGTAAAAAAATGCTTTAATACAGGGGATGATATCATGAGTATCCCAAATCTACACCTGTTACTACAACTTCGATTAATTGATGTTGTAGGCTTTCCATGGACACTCTTACCAAAACCCGTCAAAGGAATTAAATACTTCTATCCACATGTCAAAAGTGATGTCTGTTTGCTTGTCAATAAAGTACCTGCAGATCGTTGGTCAATATTTCGCGCATATTCAAAGAAAACTTGGTCAGCAATTGTGATCATGTTGGTTCTTTTTATTGTCGCTTTATATCTCTGGAGACAACCAGTAGTTGTATTACAAGTATTGAAAACGTTCGTTTCTGGATCTTATCCTTCCAACAATGGACCCAAGACGCGCAGAACCCTCCTTTTGTTGTTAAGCGTATCTGGCGTTATTCTTCTGTCAGCATTTTCCGGCTGCATCACGAGCCTCATATCTGTTCCAAAAGAGAGCGCACAAATCGACACTTTGGAAGAAGCCAACGCAAGGATCACGGGAGTGTATGCTCCTAATACGTTTTATGAATATTTTGGAGAGAATGGAGTGAATGACGTAGCATCTAAACTATTGAAAAAGAGAATAGATGATCGTCCGATAGACAGCGAATTTTTGAAGAGTGAGCCAACAACCGCTTCGATCAATTTAAAGTATTATCTTGAAATATTACAACGCAACACATATTTGGATGAAAATGGGCAGCCTTTGTCTCACATTGTAAAGGAATGTTTGATATCACCTGCATACAGAGCATTTCATGTTCGAGATGATTGGCCTTATTATGAGATGTTTAACGTTATGGTTATGAGACTGTTTGATGCAGGAATTTCAGAATGGCTCAACAGGTAAGATATTTTTTTATTAGGCGTAAAAGACCATAAATTTAAAAAGTCCTACAAATTCAGATATTTCTCTTCAATTTTTTATATTTATTTTTTACCTATTTATCTTTTATAATTACACTGAAAAAATGTGTGATAGTCTGACACGTATAAAGTAAATTTTAAAAGATTTTCTAATTTAAAAATCGAAAGGTTTATTTTGATTTTATACTTCCCGAATATAGGGGAAATTACACACACAGGAAATATCCTCAAAAAATCAGAGGGAAATGTGATAGTTTTGTAGCAGTCACATGTCATTTGTAATTGTGACTGTCGTGTTTCCTGACTCAGAATGTGACGAAACATGTCACACGTTCTAGTGAAACGGTTGCTTATTTATATGCGCCCTGCGACTGGATATGATACTTCCTGAGAATGACGAATCGCTACCCCAACAGCAATGTTAAAATAATTTCTATATCATGTGTTGAATGCAGTTAGGCTTCTTACTGCATGTGATTTGCAATACTATAACGATCCGTTTTATAGACAAAACGGTTAGAAATTAGAGATCTAATAGAACTTTATTTTTGTTGAAAATGGAACAAGTGTGAAAACGATTAACTTTAATTTTTGTGTACTAGCACATTGATCAATTCCCCATCTTATTCCTGTAAAATATTTTGTCGGGTTCCCTCTGGCGAGTGTAAGGGAGGATGCAGGCAGACACGTTCTTAATTAGTTGAAGGTATTTAATTTTCGGTTAGATGGTGATTATTCATCACACCCCAACATCCAGACTGACACCCTAGTCTACTCTGCTTGTCGTTAAATAAGTACAATGGTCTATGCTGGGTTTATATCGGTAGGAGCATGATGCTGGCCACATCTCATTCTTCTAGAGCACAAGTCAAGAAAAACCGAGTTCTACTTTCCGCAAACCACAAAGGCACCTTCCGAGCGGCGTCAGGGATACTTTTGACCATAGTAGACGTTATTAAGTGTGAATATGTAAAACTAGATTTCCCTGAAAATTTGAAGTTACTTATCTTTTTGTTAGTTTTTTTTAAAAATTTGCATCTCTCTCCTAATTGTGTCTCCGCGTGAGACACATTCCAATGTGGTGTCTTGATCACACGTGGAAAATTTCTCTCTTCAACATCTACTTTTTAAAGTATATCAGTGTAAAATTAATGAAGCGAAGAAGTCTTCGAGCAGTTTTAATTTTAAAACGATATTCTTGTTTATTCCTTCCGCAGTCGGACGTTAACCGATTTTCGAAACTTTGGGCTGGCAATAGGTTCCATGATCGAATGGAAACCGAATGGAGAACCAGTCGTCTTGTCTGTGGCCGCCATCTTGGAGCCGCTATTTCTTCTGTTTGCTGGATGGGCGCTAGCGTCGCTTGCCTTCGTGCTGGAGATCCCTTGGAAGATATGCTACGAACTTCGTGTTAAAAATTTCCCAAAATAAATTTCTTTTTCTTATTGAAAGAAGAAATTTTCATTAAAACTGTCTCGTAAGATTTGTGTTTCTTATATAATGCTAAATGTGTCTTAACAATTCACAAATGTTAATTGAAAAACTTCAAGTGTTTTACTGTGTAATAGTTTAGTGTCTACTTCTACTAACTCAATCCGTGCGTTTACAGCGTACGGAAAATTGAATGTAATAAACATTTTTAATAGAAACATAATAAACATTTACACTTCAATGTCACAAGACAATTTAATTCATCTAAATAACATAGAAGATACTTTTTTCTCCCAATACCATCTATTTGTATGGGTGATAACTTTGTTTTATATCAGCTTTCACTACTTTAAGAGGATATTAGAACAGTTATGAATAGTACAATATTTTAAACAATGGAGCATTACGTACCTCGCCTACAAATTTATTTGAATGTTTTTGTTGTTTATTAGACACCAGACTCTTATTTGCCAGAACCCTAAAAGTGAAGTTACATCGTTCTAAAGTAAAATACTTTATATGTGTAATTTTTTTCATCCATTTGCCCAGTTAAAAATCGAAAAAAACTAGAAAACATTATCTAAAGCATATAATATATGATTGTCCTGTTAGTGAATTCTTGATTACTTTAAAGACGGAATAAATGTTGTGATTTAGTTATGCCAATAAGTGTATATTGTTTATGATTTTGAGATTTGTAGTAAGCTCCATCCCTGGAATGCACTCACGGTAGTATCTTGCGAAAAATTATTTCATGTAGTGTTCACTTCTCTTTCTTTTGTTTCACGCGAAATTAAAATTAAAATATAATAATAATTGTTCTAGAAAAGAATACAATATAGCTTTAAACCTCGGGAAAAATACATTATTGATGAGAATGTATTACAATACTTATATTAACAAAAAACAAAGAGAAGTATACTTCTTACCAGTTTTATATTCCATTAATGAATAAATATTATTCAACATTGTTGGAGCACTCAGCTACTTACAAATTATACGGGAATTGTTTAACGAAGGTGTGGTGGTCGTGGAAACATTTTTTTCAAATTAGCTCAGATCTTTAATACAGATGATACTTAGATTCTACCACACACAAAATTATAAAATGTGGTTAAAATTTAATTATAGTATTTATGTTGTATGAATATTTTATTTTGCTATATTATGGTACACTACTGAAATCAATAAAGGGCCCATTTTTTTTCTAAGTCCCCACGTTCTGACCTGTTTTGTATCTGTTAGGTTTGCAACGACTCTCTCCTATTGCTTCCCCTTCGACAGGGGAAGTTTTGTTCGACCAATCGTAGGTCTATTTGAAAGGGTGTCCATATTTGGAAAACTAATAGTACCACTGGTAAATCGTAACGAGATAAAATGTTTTATTACACCGCAATTAACGAAATATTTTGTATTTGTTTATTATACAAATTTTTGACTTCTATAACAAAAATATTCTGTATATTCTTGACTTCAATAAACTTTTCCATTCTCTATATTTAAACTATATCTCGAGATTTGTTGTCTCGCAAGGACTTCATAGGCAATGTAAACGATATTAATTTCTGTAAAAAACGTTCGCGTAATACTGTGATAATATATAGTTTTTAACAGAATTTGAATATAATTGCAAGATATCGTATGGAATTGGTATAATTCGAATCACAAATTATTTATAAATATTCCTATAATTTCTTATATTTGTACAATGATGTGAAGAAATCAAATCTCATTGCCTACAAGTGATGTACATTGTCGAAAGTAATTTCACATAATTTGCGATTCTCTTTAGTTTTTCATATATATGAAAAATAATTTAAAAAATATAGAAAACCTTTGTCGAAAATATGAACTAATAACACAAAAGTTTGAAAATATTGTTTGGATATAGACAACCTAAGGCATATCCATTTCCCATTCAAGATGTTTATTACAATCAAGTATACTTTTACATAGTTCGAACTTCACTAATTTTGGTGAACGTAGTAAACAATGCTATGGTGTATTAACATATCACACTTACTTTTCAGTCAGAATTAGAATCTCTCGAATTGCTTTTTGTATTATTGTTTTCTTTAAATATTTGTAGAATTGATTGCATTTGATTCAATACTGAATAATTTCTGCATCAGTTAATTGAAATTACAAAAACTTTAAAATATTCCTTGTGAAATATATTAATGAATACTATCATTCATAAAACTGCGAACTAGAAATAACTTAAGACATCAAGTAAAGAAATTATTTAAAGGAAACGAACTAATGAACTAAGGAATAATTAGACGTCGTATACTTAGGAAAAGTAATGCAGATTGAACTTCGAAAGTGTTCCAACTTTATCTCCTTTAGTAGCTAGCCACATTGCTAGATTGGTCGTAATGCGACGTTGCCGCATTCCCAATTGCTCAGCGTATGTTACAGAGATAACAGATATTACGAGCTGAATTGTGGTATAAACCATTTTCAAAAATCAGTTCACAAGTGTCACATTCGAACCCACCTTGTGGGGTGTTTGCAGAACAATCATAGCAGTTCTTTACTATTCTCAGCCAATTACACTTTTGCAGGAGGAGGTAAAACGTTTGTTGAAAAATTGGAACCAATAAATAGCCAGTCAAGTCTGCATGTTTTAGTCGGTTTAACAATGAATGACATTCTTTTTTTCTTGAATTACCTCTTGCAAAACAGCGCGATTTAAGATTTAATAGATTTGTAAGTTACATAAATAAATTGAGATATATATTTTTTATGATGTAGTTGTGGAGTAATGTTGTTTTTGTGACTTTTCTTTTTATTATCTTATTCATTTGGGGCACAGTATTTAGTTTAGAAATAGTTATATGCATTCATTGATTTTAAACTAACAGTATTCGTATTTGTATGTCATGCCAAATTCTGATGGACGGAGGATGAAATCTTCATGTCTTTAGTTACAATATGACAGTTTTAGACACTATAGAATGAACAAGATAATTAATAATTATTATTTGGTGATAATAATAATAACCTTTAGAAGATACGCAATATATTTTTATTTCAAAGAATTATTGTGTGTAAAAATTATATAATTATTCCGAGAGAATAAGGAAAATAGATTAATTATTTTCTATTCGGACACAGAGCCACAGTGGTTAAGTAACTGCACACTAGGAAGATAGTATGTAGAGATCTTGCCGAGTTCTAATCCACTTAGCTTTGCATATATATCTTTTCGTTTCAAATTGTTATCTATAAGACTAAACATCTTCTACACAAAATATTTAACGCTGATCAAGTTAGGGATTCCTTTGTTTTTATTTTTTGAGCCTATAAAAGAGCTGTATTGGTCACTCAATACCGAGTCCAATACATGGCAATATAATAGTTCACAAAGATTACTACCTTCAGTCCGTGAGAGAAAGGTTCCCCCTCCACAGAGAAACACGAAGTTATCAGATAAGATAACATATTGGAAAAACCCTACTTACAGACGCAGTTAAAAGAATTTATTTCAACAAGGTCTACTAAATAATGATATTATGCAGAATTATTAAAATAATTCTAAAGATGACGTCAATTTAAATTCAAAGTATAATTTAACTTTGTTATTACAAATATTACAAAGTTCTGGTATCATATAAAATAATTTTAATAGTAATTGCACTCTCAACTCAATTAATTATATTATTTATAAATCTATTAAATCTTAAATCCCGCGGTTTTGCAAGAGGCAATTCAAGAAACAAAGAATGTCATTCATTGTCAAACCGACTAAAACACGCAGACTTGAGTGGCTATTTATTTGTTCCAATTTTTCAACAGATATTTTACCTGCTCTAGCAATAGTGTAATTGGCTGAGAAAAGTATAGCACTGCTATGATTGTTCTGTAAACCTTAATTCATGCTCTCACATTGCTTAGGAAAATCTTAAAA
This sequence comes from Laupala kohalensis, assembly GCA_002313205.1. Lineage (NCBI taxonomy): Eukaryota > Metazoa > Arthropoda > Insecta > Orthoptera > Trigonidiidae > Laupala > Laupala kohalensis. The sequence goes on along the minus strand of NNCF01128119.1, from coordinate 10,629 downwards.
CATGCGCTGAGCAATTGTCAATTCGGCAAAGGAGCATTACGACATGCATGGCAATAAAAATGTTCATCTGCCGAGGAGACGACAAAATTTCTATAAAATAATTTCTATTCATGTTCTCTTTAAGTTTCGATATTTTAGTTTCTTCATGTGCAAATGAAAGTGTTCATTTATATATTTTACACGAAATTTAGAAAAGTTCTTCAAAATTTCAATAAAGATTTTATATTGAATTTTAAAAAAAATTATATTGAATTTAAAAGCAAATACTTTATATTTAAAGAAAACAATCATACTAAAAGAAATTCACGAGTTCGTAATTATACCCCAAGTATTAAAACTTGATTTTAATAAAAATATTGGGTAGGAAACGAGTTTAATATATATCCAAACCATATTTTCAAAAAATATTTTTTTGTATAGCATCTAGATTTACAACATTACACATATTTACTAAAGAAAGAGGTAAATGCTCTATTAATTTAAACTAACAGTTTTCGTAGCAATAAAAAAGCAAACGCATCGTCCAATTTTACTAAGCTCCATAAACTCAAATTACCCGTCTAGAGAGTAACACGAGGCCGTGTGATGAGATAAACTATTTAAACCTTTCTTCTTATAGTCGTAGATGAAAGAAATAATTTCAACCAGGAATACCTAGAATTTGCGCAGGTGATTTAAACTTTCGCTTTACTTGAACGCAGAGGCTTCTTCATTTGAAGGTCAAAGTATGCTTTTAAAAAATATTAAAAAACTGTTACAACTATTTTATTTTTCTTAAATATACTGTATTCATAGTGTAATTAGTACACCTTTAATCCTCATTATCAATAAAGTTTGGTATAGATACAGTGAAGTAATTTCCACTCACATCGCGTACTTTTTCGTTTACGAAAAATGAGAAGGTGAGAATCCAAAGAGTGTTTTTGTAGATATGTCATTTTAATGTTATTTTTAAAGAAGAATAGAAGATAGTATGCATCTCATGTTTCTCATTGTATTTGGAATCTTCCACCCACACGAACTTCCTTAACCGCGAATTCACATCCAATGACGGTGTATCCAGTGACGGTGAAGATAAAGAGAGAGAGGGAGAGGGAGAAAGAGAGAAGTAGGAACAAAGAAAGAAAACAACAATCTGTTGTTGTAATTCACAATTTCAATTGAATAAATTAATGAAAGAGATGTCAGTTTTAGTTATATTTGTTGTAATCTAAGACACGTTCTTTGTAATATTATTCTTGGATCACGATTTTATATGCTGCACGATTACAACCAGTGTTATATTGTAGATTATTGTATTATTACAACATGTAATTTATTAGTTCCTTGAGTGGTTTAATGTGATTTATAACACGAGAAATAAAATTTTGTGTTATTAATTCATATTTTATACAAACGTTTTCTATATTTATTCAATTTCTTTTGACATATATGAAAAAATAAAAGAATCACAAATTATGTGCAATTATGTTAGTCAATACACGTGAAGAGAGAGGAAATAAAAGAAAGATAGAGAGAAAAAGTAAAACAACGATAGAGAAAAGTGAGAGAATAAAAGAGTGGAAGGAAGAAAGAAGGAAAGAAAGACACGACGCGGAAAGAAACAAAGAAAAAAGAAAGAAAGGAATAGAGGGAAATGAAAGAAATGAACAAAGAATTAAAGAAAGAAAGAGGAAAAGAAATACAAAGAAGCGAGAGAGAAAGAAGGAGAGAAAGAAAGTAGTGAAGAGAGTAAGAGACAAAGAAAGAGATGCAAAACGCGGAATAAAACAAGAAAAAAGGAATGAATGAAAGAAAGAGAGAAAGAATAAAAGGAAAAGAAGGAAATAAAGAAAAAATGAAAGGATGGAAAGAAATAAGAAAAAGAGATAGAAAGAAAAAGAAAGAAAGAGAAAAAATATTAAGAGAAAAAGAAAGAAAGAGAAAAAAGTGGAAATTGAAAGAGAGAGAAAGGGAAAAAAGGAAGAGAGAGAAAAGAAAATTGAAAAAAGAAGCGAAAAGAAAAGAAAGGAAAGAAAGAACGAATGAGAGAGTGAAAGAAGTAGGAATGAAAAAAGAAAACCTATGGTATTAATATGAGTTATTATATTTGAATTTGATGGGAATAAAAAAAAGGGATTTGTCTTTTATTACTTATTCATATCTGAAACAGGGTTTTCATATTATTGATCTCTGATTTATTTATTTTTTGATTGCACGATTACTACCAAATTGTTATATTGTGGATAAATATGTCACTAGAAGATGTGATTTATTTGTTCCTTAAGTAGTTTTATGTTATTTATAACTTAAGAATTAAATTTTTGTGTTACTAGTTCATAATTTAAACACACGTTTTCAATATTTAAATGATTCCTTTTCACATATATCAAAAACGTAAGAGAATCGCAAGTTATGTGAAATTACTTTCGACAATAAACATCAGTTGTAGACAATGAGATTTGATTTCTTTACTTCACTGCATAAATATAAGAAATAATTGGAATATTTATAAGTAATTTGTGATTCGAATTATACCAATTCCATATAATATCTTGCAATTATATTCAAATTCTGTTAAAAACTATATTTTATCACAGTATTACGCAAACGTTTTTTACAGAAACTCTAATATCTTTACAATGCCAATGAAGACCTTGCGAGACAACGAATCTCGAGATGTCGTTTAAATATAGAGAATGGAAAAGTTTATTGAAGTCAAGAATGTACAGAATATTTTCGTAATAGAAGTCCAAAATGCGTAAAATAAAAAAATACAAAATATTTCGTTAATAGCGGTGTAATGAAACATTTTATCTCGTTACGATTTACCAGCGGTACTATTAGTTTTCCAAATATGGACGCCGTTTGAAATAGACCTACGATTGGTCGAACAAAACTTGCCCTGTCGAAAGGGAAGCAAGAGGGGAGAGATGTGCAAACTTAACAAATCCAAAACTGGTCAGAGCGTAAGTCTTAGAAAAATAAATGGGCTTTTTTTTTGTTATCAGTAGTGTACATGCATGATGTATGTACAATGTGAAAGCAAATGGAGGTCAAGTCGAACACAGGTTGATGGTCTGAGGCAAGGTACGGAATAAAGACATTTTATTGTAATTTTATTATTTTGCATATGAATTTTGTTTTCTTAGCAAACGTTGATTGATAAAATAGCACAGACCAGTGGCCAAGTGTCCATTACGCATTCAATTTTCTAGAGGTAAAGTTTCTGATTTCCTTAAACGAATCACAAAATAGAATCGAAATTACATTTTATGCCATTCACTAAGCGAAACTTATCGTCGAACATTAAAATCAATGCTTCTCGAATATTTTCTAGATTAGTAATAGTTTTGCAGTGCATTATAAAAAACTTGGAGACAAATGTTGGAAGAAAAACGCATCTTGTTGCTCACCAGCGCCACCAACGGACACTAGAGGTAGCAGAGGGTATCTCTCGTGCCACTGAACATAACCTATAAATCGAGCCACGAGCAAAGAAACAAAATGGACGACGTATATCTGGCACTACTAAATTAAATTGCGATTTGCGCTACTAATAGAATATTTCTGGAGGGTTTAAGTGTGAATCGTGTTTTTTTTTGTAAATCGAAGTTGGAGAAGAGCATATTTTGATAATCACGATTTGCTACACAGAAAACCTCGTTGTTAGCATTAAACAAAGTTTAGCCTCTGCAAGAAATCCGTCTGAGCTGAAAGTTTGCATCCTGCAGTCATGAGTGGGATAGTTTCCTCCATCAGATGGATTTTGGCGGTATTTGCTCTTGCATAACTAAAGACATAATACGTACATGAATTGCAAAGGAGATTTTATATTCTGGTAACATTCGGTTTTCGTTTGTAAATACTTCTTGTGAATATCGAATTAAAATATATCACTTCTGTTAAAGAAACCCGATGTGATTAACATTTTAATTATCCGGTCCTTCTTCTCTAGTCCATTGTCTTCTCACTTAATTTTCGAATAAACACCAGATTACAGTTTAACTATGTNTTTACACATATATTTCTTCCGTGCACCCTATGCGTAAAGAAGATATATGATTACTTTCGGTCACGTAGAAATAACGACGAACCTAGAATTGAACCCGCGGCTCCTGTTTTGTCATAGTTCGATGAGATATAATCATGTGGAAGACATTGAACTAATTTACTCTCCGGGTGCATGCAGGTGATCATCCCATCAAGTCCGATCAAAATCCGCAAAGCAATGACAGACTTGTCACTTCTGCTCTCCCAAGATATTAATTAACATGTTTAGCTTCCTGAAATTTTTTTAACAAAATACAAACAAACTTGTATTTACAACAACAACAACAAAAGAATATATTTGTGAAAGATGTATTACAAAGCTACAGATATTTTTGGACATTTTTCTATAAATCGTAATTATTAAAATAAGACTTAAAATTCAATATATTTATTTTTTCTATTGATGCCGTCCCCAGGCAAGTGTCTGAGGACTCAGTAAAATAAACATCCTTAACCCTAAAGAAAACAATAGGACACCCGTGAGAGGATTGGACTACAGAGTTAATGATCACAACTGTGACACGGACGAATATACATCAGAATAAACGTTCATGAATAATAAGGGATTATACTAAAAACTAAAATTTTTGAGACATATCTACAGAGATTTCTCACACTTTGCACGTAAATTGGAAAAATTATCTGAATTAATTAAAGTTTGTTTTACAGGTAAATTATAACAAACATTTCATTTACACTACAAAAATGTGCATATGCAGATTGATCTTGACTTAGTTGGTACTGGACACTGTATTAATAAATAAACTGTATTGTCAAAAAAGCAGTTAGAAACTGCGTATGACCACGTAGAGGATAAAAGAGAGACGAGAAGATCCGCAAATACAACAAAGAAGAGATGTATGGAAAGGAAAATGGTTTTTTGGAAGTATCGTTGCCAAGTGCAATGTTTGTGATAACTATTGAAAATTGCTAAGTCAACCAAAAGTAATACATGCTTCAGAGCGTCAGTGAAACAATTAACTTTATACTCATTCTAAGATGCCAAGTATTTTACGGACATTCGAGCAACGAGCACTTCGTCGGAATCAAGATGAAACACTTGGGAATTATCGTCAATGAAAAAGGATTATTGAATGCGCGCATGCAATAGGCGAATGACAAATAGCGCCGAAACTATCTTAACCTCGGGAGAATAGTATTTAGAAAATGGAATATTCGGAACTGAGAGGTAGTGAATCTGTATTGGGGAGAAACACGATCCAAGGTGGTTTTTTGGCGGAAGATAAGAGGACATCGGATAAGGTTCAAATAGAATTAATACGACTGCAGCAGGTCAGTCTCTTAACATTAACAGGAACATTATAAAAGCGTTTCACAGGATATCAAAAATATGCTACGAGGAATCATGCCGAGAGATTTCTATGCACAAAAGTTTAAGTTTCCGCAAATAATAAAAAAAAGAAAGTAATTTGCGTCAATGGGGCGACATATAAAATTAAACAAAATAAATTTTGGAAAATATAAATGTTTCGCCGGAACTAATCGTTGGTTGGAAATAACGTCGGGATTATACGTATAACATATGACATTATAAGGGAAGTTACATTTGATATGCGACTTAGGAAAATATTCTCTTTACGTGGAATTATTAGTAAATTCTTAAACGGACATGGGGAACTCGCGATGTATTTACATAGAATTAGGGACCTGAAGATAGGTACAGTAAGTGTGAAAGGGGTCTGGAAACAACAGAGAATGTACTGTGAAAGTGCATATGATGTGGAAAAAATAAGTATAAAGAATTACAATTTTTAAAACGGGAAGATAATTCAACAAAGCGAATAAGGAGAGATTAATAGAATTACAGCATAGGTATGAAGTATTTGTGGAATACATAACAAAAATTAAACAAAAAATACAACTACTAAAGATGAGCGTCCGTTTTGTAGTACGGATAGGAAATATGGTTGCATATCACTGGTGCAGAAGCTAAATGAAAAAGAAACCAGCAAAGGAAATAAAACTATTGTAAAATATGAGAGTTGTTAGCATTTCAAGTGTCCAGCTGTTATAGCTTAACTGATGAAAGCTATTATTTCATTTTTATCAAATTTTTTCTAAGATGGTTCTTCACTTGTACACAATTTTTTCTGCTTCCTAATTCCATTACATGTTTTACACAATCGAAAAACACAACACAAAACATTATTCTACCTAAATAAATCAATAACTTACAGGGAGTATTACCTTAGACACAAGGGTTTTGATAGTATTAGAGGTTTAAAGTTTTACATTTTAAATCTGTTTAAATTTTTGACATTGAAATATACTTTGCTTCAGAATTCATTTTCCCCAGGAGCTAATTTGTGTTATGCTGTTAGATCTTTTTATGTCACTACCATCTTTACATTTTATAACATAATCCTTGCTCTGAATCCCTTCGTATTTCCTTCACACTCAGTATCCAGGTTGAAATCAAATTGTCCTTACAGATTCCAATTTCTTATTTATTAACTATAAATGTATCGCGCAAAGCAAGATTTTAGTTTGGATACAAATTATACCTAGTTTCTTTTAATTATTCGACTATTACCCGTCAGAAGTCGCACGAGTCTCCGTTTTAAAACAATTTAATCGATTCCTTATCCGGACACCATTATCTTCCCAAGAAAGAAATGATATTTCATTTAAGTTCGAGTTAATATTTATGAATGTAACTATTATTTCATTTTGACACATTAGTAATTGGGAAAGGTTCTGATATAGATGGCAATGTGTATCCTCAATAATGACAAAGAAGCCCATTTCTCAAGAGAAACGTGGGAATATACAGGAAGTCTATGAAGAAACCTTCAATTACTTTACATATTTTCTGCAAATGTCAGGACAAGAACATATCGCCTGCTATTCAGGGAATGATGAATCAGTTTTCGCAATTTCTCCCATAAATATTCGAGTGGTACATTGAGATTTCTAAGACACTAAACTCATACTAGCACTTATCATTTGAAGAAATAGGGATATCATACTTATATTGTGCAAATACCTTTTTAAAGATGAGTGTTGGCAGAACTTAAAAAAATATCATTTGTTTAATGTTATAACGGTGGATCATTAAAATCGTGAGTAAATTGGTTTTTAAATATTTTTTATGAAGAAAATCTGCTTATATTTAGGTAATTCTCAACATATTTCATTCCTACGAAAGTGAATTACAGCATGTAACAGTAAGAGAGAAATTGATCAGGAAAGAGAGAGATCAGTAGAGTTTGAAATGTTGAAAATTTCTATTCGCATCTTATAACTCAAATTGTTTTTTTTGTTATAACGTCAGCCATAAAAAGTAACACATTACATTGGTAAATTTCAAATGTTTATTATAGATGCTATAATTTTTAACCATGCTTGTAAATTGCAAGAAATTATTGTTGAATAATTTCATGGTTTGGTAATGAAAAAATATTGTTACCGTGCACAATCACTGAACTTAACGTCATTTTTGTATTTTAAGGTAAATATTAGATAAAAATCTAAGAAAAGAGAACAAAAATTTGTTACAGTAAAATGGAGTGTGCTTCAACTCATCTATATTGTACTTCTCCACAGAATGATCATTGTACTAAATAATCATGAACAGGAAAATTTTTAAGTACAATTCACAAGAGAATGCAGATATCGTTTATGGGAAAGAATGAAATACTAATGCAAAATATATGAATACATCATTACACCTGTTTAAAACAGATAATACTTATTTAAAATAGGTAATTCCTGAGAAGTTTAGTTATAAAATCTACAGATTAAAGTCGTAAATTTCTAAAAGGACCAAAATAAATCTTAGCACAAATACCATAGTTTCTCTTAAAAATTACTTCTAAATCTTGGGAGTATTTTTATGAAAAATGAAAGTTGATTAATAAATTTTTTTGAATGGAATATGAAAATGGCATAATATTTTTCACTTTTCATTTTCGTTTATTGAGACAACAGTGAATGCAGATAGTTACCAACATAGAGGTATGTTCAGTTTTCTTAAAAATTGTTTTAGAATCAATGTCACATAACTCCAATTATCGATACTTAATTTTAATTTAGAATCACATTTCTCTATTTATTCAGTTTAAATATAATAAACTTACTTTTCTAAAAATAACGGAAATACATTCAGAATAATTTATGCAATAAATGACATAATCTGCATTTTATTCAAATCCATCATGAATTAAATTGAGCGAATGTGTAACCACGAGCTGAATGCAGATTATATTTACATTTTTAAATCAAGGTATCACGACGCGCGTATAATGAAGAAAGTTCAGGCGAATATTAAACAGGGTTTCGTCCATTACAGAGCAATATCGTGTGGAGTGAGAATTAAAAGAGAAATTCTTGGAATAGAATCGGTCTATAACAAAATTGTAGACTTCAGGCACGCATACGATAGCAAGTTAAGGTGTATATTCTACCAGATCCTTAAGGCATACAATATCTTCAGAAAGCAAATACGTTTTACAAATAATAATATTACAGATACTAATTAACGAATATTAAATGTAAATAAAACATACATTACATTAAATTGTGTGATCAATAAAAAGGCAGTTAGTAGGAAAAGTAAAACCAAAATTTATAATGACAGTCTTCTCACGTAAATACGAAGTCTAGAATATAAGTGAGGATACTAAAAACATTCTGGCAAACTTCAAGACGTGAGACCTTAGACATATTTATGGATCTGTCTGCTTAGATGGACAATAGAGATTCTGATACAACAAAGAAACTTATAAATTCAATGGCACTACTAACCAATGTTTACCCATCTCATGAAATTATTGCAGATTACAACATTTTACTGTGTTCCACTTCTATTATTATCTGTACTACCTGTTTCAGATCTATCAGTATACTCAGATACATAAATCTACTAGGAACATGAGCAGCAATATCTACTTCGGAATCACTGTCTATGTGATATTTTCACTCAAATTTGTATCGTCTGATCAAGAGAATCTTTTACCAACAACACGAAAGACATTCTCCGGACCTCGAAGATTAAAAGACACCATATTTTTAATGCCAGATGCTGTTCCCTTTGGTCAATCAATATGTAATGATTCGTGGACAAGCTTTGGAAGTGATGCACGCTTAATTCAAGCATTGGCAAATAAAATCGGTGTTAAAAAATGCATTCATGCAGGGGATATTAGCATAAAAATTGAAAATGTAATCGATTTACTACAACTTCGATTAATTGATGTTGTAGGCAGTGCATTGATTCTCTACCCAGAATCTTTCAAAGGAATTAAATCCTTCTATCCTCATGTCAAAAGTGATTTGTGTTTGCTTCTCAATAATGTACCTGCAGATCGTTGGCCGATATTTCACGCATTTTCAAACGAAACTTGGTCAGCAATTGGAATCATGTTGGTGCTTTTTATTGTTGCTTTGTATCTCTGGGAACAACCGACAGTTGTATTACAAGTATTGAAAACGTTCGTTTCTGGATCTTTTCCTTCCAACAATGGACCCAAGACGCGCAAAGCTCTTCTTTTGTCGTTGAGCGTATCTGGCGTTATCCTCCTGTCAGCATTTTCTGGCTGCATCACTAGCATCATATCTGTTCCAAAAGAGAGCGCACAAATCGACACTTTGGAAGAAGCCAACGCCAGAATTACAGGAGTATATGCTCCTTATCAACTGAATGATTATTTTGGAAAGAATGGAGTGAATGACGTAGCATATAAACTATTTAAAAAGAGAATAGCTGATAATCCGAATGACAGCGATTTTTTGAAGAGTGAGCCAACAACAGCTATGATCCATTTTAAGGAC
>NNCF01128116.1:71973-102257 GCA_002313205.1 Laupala kohalensis | reverse complement strand
TAAGGCATTGTGACTCATTAAAAAAAATTCAAAATATTAGAATGGCTAAAACTGAAAATGAATGTGCAACAGAGGCATCTTATCATGTGAGTTACTTCATTGCCTATTCAATTAGAGAGACTCTTATTAAGCCTTGCATGAAAGACATAGAAGCATATGTGATTAACGAACAAGCAGCAAAAAAAATAATAAAAGATGCTGTACATCTGTCAAATAATACTACTTCACGACGCATCAAAGACATTGTCACTGACATAGAGAACAGAACCAATTCCACGACTAGAAATTTAAAGCGCACTTGCTTTACAAATGGATGAATCCACTGATGTTGCTAACTGGCTGTATCTCTAGGTTTTGTTCGATACGTATTTGAAAAAATACTGAAGATTTACTTATGTATGCATATCTACATGAAAAAGCAACAGGAGAAGACATATTGAACTGTACTAATGAACACTTCATAAAAGAAGAAATAGCTCGGGAACAATGTATTGATACTTGCACAGATGGTGCTCAATCTATGGCAGGCAAGATAAAGGGAGTTACAGCTTGCATACTTCAAGTAGCCCCAAGAGCTACTACAAGTCAGTGTATTTTGCATAGACAAGCACTTGTGACAAAAAATCTATGAATTTAACAAATGTTATGAACGAAGANTTTAACAAATGTTATAAACGAAGCGGTAAATATTATAAATTTTGTAAAATCTCGACCACTGCAATAAAGATTATTTAAAATTTTCTGCAACGAAATGGGAAATGATCATACGGAACTATTATTACACACTGAAGTGAAGTGGCTATCCAGAGGCAGAGGATTATTAAGGCTTTATGAGCTTCGGCATGAATTATTGATATTCTTTCAAACACAAAATTCTTTTCAAATGCAAAATTATATTGAATTTGTAACAAATCCTGCACGGTTAATAAAACTCGTCTATCTAGCAGATATTTTTACAAAATGCAATGAAATCAACTTATCTTTACAAGGGAAGACAATAATTTTTCAGACGAGAGATAAAATCAATTCATTTGAAAAAAATTTTTTTGGAATTCTTTGGTTGAAAAAAATTACCATGATTATTTTACCATTTTAAACGAATGTGTGAAGATATTTCAAATTTGTTTTTAGAATATTTAAATGGCTTGAAAGATACTTTGATGCAAATATTTTCCTAAACATATTGAAGATTATGCTTGGGTTAGAAATCCTTTCTGCGTACCTCACAAGCCAGCAATTTTCAGTGCTAATGCTTATGAAAGCTTTATCAATTTAATAAGTGACTCCAATTTAATACAAAAATTTAAAGAAGAGTCATTAAGTAATTTTTGGATAAACTTAACTGAAGAATATCCCAACTTATCGTAAAAAAGCTGTTGTTTTACTTCCCTTTTCTACCATTTATCTCTGCGAAGCAGGATTTTCTTATTATTCTGCAACACAGACGAAATCAAGGAACAGACTTGATGCGTCGCCAGATATCAGAATTCAATTATCGAATATAGTTCCTGATATCAATCGAATTTCCAACTCAAAGAAGCAATACCATCAAAGTCATTGATTACCATTAAGTACATATTTTTTGTGATATTATTTTAGGTTTTTTGTTTCTGAGTTCATATTAATCATTTTTTTGTTTTTGAGATTAGATTAATTATTTTTTTGTTCCTAAGTTTGAATTTATTATTTATGCTCTTTCTTTCTGAATTGTCGCTCTTATCAAATGACTAAATAAATGTCATTTATTACACCTAAAAAATTGTTTTTACAACCTAAACACCTAAACTTGGAACTCTACCTCTGTGCCAGAATGCTAGAACTAGAAATGAATATAGTTTCCCGTGAAATTTTTAAATCTTCTAAGGTGTTCAGTCACTCAAAAAGTTTGGGAAACCCTGCATTAGGTCCTTCGGCCATGCAGGCAACAATCCCCGAACGAATTTAGATTACTTTGGTCAGCCACGCGTTCTTCAGGAAAGTGAATGCAAGCTATATCAAATGTTCATAAGCTATTCGCTGACTTTCTCTTATTTGCATAACATTTAAACGTTGATTTCTTTGCTGAATATCTTCTTCAGCTTTTCGCTGACTAGCTCGAAATCGCATATCACTCAATCTTTTGACTTCTTTGTTCAGTAGTTCCTTCAGCTATTCGTTGGCTTGCTCTTACTCGCAAATAATTTAATCGTCGTTCTCTTTCATTTAATCTTTTGTTTCTCATGAATTGACGATTCCTTTCCGCAGTTTCTTCTCTTTGAGACTCGTCAAGATGAATAAAAACACCTACTAACTTCTCTCTACATGCAGTTTTTGCTTTACGTACCGGTCTTGAAGTTGTTGGCAAATTATTAGAATATGTATCCATTGAGGTTGTTGGAAATTTATTATTTGTTACATGACTTGTATTTGTCAATAAAGTATAAACGATTGATTCTCTTGGAGTCATCGGTAAATCATTAAATGTAGGGCCTCTTGAAGTAGGTGGTAAGTTACCCATATCTTTGTTACTTAAATTTGCTTGGTGACCAAGCACTACAAATTCTTGATCTCCTTGTTCACTTAACAGATCTGAGTCATGTTCTTCACTTATGCTGCGCCTTTTTGGTCTCACTTTATGAAAATTGAAAATGCGTCGTTTTGGAGGACGTCCAACAGGCATCTAAAAAGGGTAGTAAAAAATTTCTCACTCAAAAGGACCTTTATTGGCACTCAACTGTCACATTTTTAATTTTAAATAAATGAAATTACCAAGAATATTATGTTCCATCCACAATAATTTTAAGGAAATCAAAAAGCTTTACCTTCTGATTAAATGAATTTTGTACGAAAATACTCAAGTATATGAAAAATTCACTTGAAAAATGAATTGTTTTCTTGAAAAAATCACATGGAAAAAAAATAGCCACTACTGTAGTTATTAAAAATAATAATTGAAATGGCTGAGGTACTTATTTATTTAGTTTTAATTAATGTTTTTGATAATTTAAAGCTATCTGTCGATGGAATTTTTTTCAACATAATAAAAAAAGGTCAGAGTAATACATTACATAAGAGTAATTATATTAAATTTTCTATTAATCCTTTATGTGCATTATATTTTGAACCTTTTGACAAGAAATATTTTTTAAATATTTAAATAAGAATTTATTTAAAAAAATACTTCCTTCTTTTTAAATATTTATAATTAAAATATAAATAAAAAATAAAGTATACGTTTCGGCCAACTAGGACCATGAAATGATGAGTGCTAGTAAGGCTCAGGTTTATGTGAGTTTACGCACTTGACACACCATGAATTTGAGAATACAGCATCTAGCTGTATCCGAGTATTACAACTGCAGTGGTTAGTCGCAGAGGGTGAACATTTCATACATCACAGCTATTTAAACTGAGACATGGAAATGAAAAGCTACAAATTTTATCTTGCCCCACCGGGGAATCGAACCCCCCGGGATGACTTGGTGACGAGCAATCACGCTGACACCGTGGGCATGGAAGGGACATAATAAATAAATAATTATATAATATATGGTAAAAATATAATATGTACAATTATATAATACTTTTAAATGACTATTTGCTGTATCAAATACTCAGAATCACATGTCAAAATAAGATTTTTTAACAATGTCTTACAGCTTTCACCTCAGCAACTGCAATCCACTTATTGATGAATCCTTTTTTAAAAGATACCTTCAATAATGACTTATTTTATATGCGGATTTCCGGAAAACACGAATTTTCACCAAATCGATATCTCGCCCATTGGATTCCACGGGTAAAATTCCTCTTAAATCCCAATTTTGGTGAAAATTCTTAGAGTCGTTTCCGAGATATACATCCATATACAACCATTAGTCATTTAAGAGTATTAGATAACCACTAAAAAATTAAACACAACATCCCCGACGATTCTTCCCTCAACAATCCAACAACAACAAAAGTAAGTTGAGACATCTGATATGTACCCTTCCACTGCATAACGATCAAATGTAATAAATAAATGACATCAAAACGTTATATTATCAAAAAAATCGAAAGTGGAAAAGTTCTCCATATAAGATACATATGTAAGCACATCACAAATTTACATATCTAGTTCACTATATTCTTTGGAAACAAGCGATTGGGCACATTCAAATCACGCGTCATATATATAATATATTATATATATGGCGCGTGATTTCTAACGACCCGAAATCGTTAGAGGATTTTACTGTATTAAATTAAACCATGAGCAGCGAATGTAGGTTCAAATAGAGCCGAAACCCTGAAAGATCCAAATTCAAATGAGCGCCAAATAGGAGCGCGTTCGTCGATGCAAGAGACGCGGACAGATGCTTTAGAAGTCCGATAGTAATATTTAGAATAATGTGAACACACCTTGTTAAAGCTNTAGGAGTGGGGAGTAGCGCGGTGAGAAGGAAGAAATGCAACAGGTATCGCTCTCAATATTCGTTGAATCGTCAGAGTGTACAGTTCCACCTCAATATTCGGAGAATCGTCGGAGGGTACGGTTCTAGTAGAAATACTCGTAGAATCGTTGGAGGAGACGGTTTAGTCTCCATAGTCGTTGAATTGTCTGAGAGGACGGTTCTAGTATAGCTGAACGTAAGAACGTAGTCGAAGAGAAACGTATTTTTTCCGTTTCGTATTTTGCATTTATTTATGAACGTCCGAGGTAGACGTGAAGTCAGAACAAGTACGGAATATTGTTTGAATGCTCCACGTGAAGCAATTGATGCGCAGTCACAAAAGTCGGAAGTTAGATCGCGGCGTAAATGAAAATGGTAGCACGCTGTTGACCGCGATAACGTGCCGCGAACTCGAAATACGAACGGGGGTTCGGACGGGCGATCGGGGAGCAACCAGCCGGCAATCTACAGGGTCAAGTTCGCGCACAGCTGAGGAAAAGAACGGAGGAGAGCCCCGTGCTGCAGCGAAGGCATCGCAGGTGAAGGAGGGGCGTGCTTCTGACAAGCTGATTTTGTACACGATCTCGAAGGAGAAAATCTGGGAGTGAGTATCCGTCTCTGTGATACGAACATTTAAAAGCAGTGACTTCAATGGTTAGGGATTTGCTTACATTTGTAATTCAATGAGGAGCTAGTATCTTTCCCAAGATAAAGTCTCATTGAAATCGAGTCTGTCGTACACGTAATAATCTTTTTTTCCAAGAAGAAAGAAGAACCAAGAGCGTATTAAATGAACTGTTACATTTTCTCTGTTGTAAATGGAGAAGTAAGGCTCATATCGTGCTACATTTGACCAGTTGATAGAGAATTGTTGTATAGAGCGTAAATGTAAATGCACGAAATTCTTAAACGAGCTGGATATTAAATTACGAGATAAATTGCAGAGTATTTTTTCCTGTATTGTGCTGAAAAGGAATTTCTGTTTTCATGTACATTTTATGTAAATTGCCTATTCCAAGAGAATCGATAAATTGCGGTAATCACATCTGAAGTACCGAATCCTCATTATTTTTTTAAATTCTGTCCGGTAAGTAAAGCAAATATATTTTTAGACAAATTTATGCAAGATATAGGTACAAACTTTTAAAACTCTTTCCTTAGTTTCCTTGGGCATCCACACACTTTTCACCAGTGACTCTGCCATGCACGGTACGCGCCCTGGAAGGTGTCTTCGGGAACTTCGTCAAGGGCCTTCGTCACGACGTTTTGAATCTTCAATCGTCCTAAATCGGTTTGGCGCGTGGTTTGAATGTGTCCAATTTATATGTAACTTGTATGTTTATCAGTCTCTGAACACGACTGTCAATACTGAACATCTAAACCGGTAGGATGCGAGTATATCCTGGGTTGCATGCCACATACATGAGTAAATAATAAACTAAAACTATCTTATTTTCTTATCTGCAGTGCGTTTGCTGTCCTATGTATTTTATCATTATCAAATCTTTCATTTCAGTTTACGAAAAGTGTATTCTACGTCTGCTTGGTCCATTTACACTACTAAATATTATTCAAGCTTCTTGAAACAGTAAACTAATTTGTAACTGTAGCAGATAGAAATTATTTTACTGCGTCTGTACCAAACTTTCAAGCGAAATACCGCTAATGCGGATGTAATGCATACTAATTGTACTTTATGTACAAAAAACTTCAGCAAAATCGTTGAAGCCGTTTTTGAGAAACATTCAAAAGAGTACTTTGACCTTCATGTGAAGTACCCTTTGTTTTAGAGAAAAAATAGAGCACGTGCATCGACAATAAGTAAATTCTACCGTAAATAGGAAATGCTAATTAAATTGATTTATCCATTTACTCAGAATCGCTGCACGCGGACAGACGGACGTTGTGCCAAAAACCACTGTTTCAGAATCATGGATCACCGAAACGGATATTTCCGTCAAAATCTCGTTTTCGATTTTTTTTTTCACGATTGCAATACTTTCTATATTCTACGTCTACGAGAAAGTAAAACAAGTGGTCATGGCGGGTTCTGGTCAGAATTTGAGGTTATGCGAGATATTTGTTGGCTGTGTGTGCCGTATAAGCACGTGCTGGTGTACTCACACAACAGTTTAATTGTGTACGCTTCCGTACAAGTATTTGTTAGGGTTTACAATTTTTAGTATAATTTGAGTGGAATATACGCTATACAAAATGCATCGACTACACTAGATCTACCCATGTACGTTACGTGATTAGCATCATCAACGTAACGCATAGGCTAGAAAGCGTGTATGTTATGCAAAAACTTTTGAACATTTGTTCATTACACCATTTTTGTCTCTTACTATCTCAAGGATTGACCCCTAGTTTGTAAACGTTGGTCAAAATCGCCATGTATGCATTTAAGTTTGTTAAGGGGTCCTTTGGCATCGGGACTCCCCAGGTCAGTGCCTAGTCTTGCCTGTAGGTGCACACATGTAGGATGCTCGTTTCCAGCTTTCAGCAGCCAGCGCCTACCAGCTTTTACCAGCAAAGCTGGATCTCCACGGATATTCAGCTTCGCAGTAAGGTGGAGGGCTGGTGGAAGGCGCGTTTCAGTTGTTGTTTTTACGTTTCACGACCTGTAGTGTGGTTAATTACAACACATAGATTTCGTAACTGATATGAAAACTGTATGTGCTTATTCGTACTCTCCATCTCTTCTGCAGATACCTCCTTTCTTTTTCAACTTATTTTATCGGGGAAATAATTAAATGAAAACGTGCAAGGAGTTAAAGAAAAAAGATAAAATCCGTTTTCCTCAAGATGCATTTATAACCCTTATTTTGTATTTAAAACAATTCCACTATAAAACATTTTTAAATAAATAATTCCCAACAAAATATACTAATCATACAATCCCCAACCAGTATAACCTCAAAATACCTGTTACACATGGATAACACTGACGAACAAGTACGTAAGTTCCTCGGTAGAGGTCGACATGGTGGGATCCAGCTTCATACGTGTCCACGCAAAGAACAAGTTCCGACAAACCAGCTTTGAGTGTACCCTGTTCGATAATACTACACTGAAACTCACTTCATTCCTAGCTTACCTTTTTCTTGCCGAGGTATTTCTTCCACATAGTGCAACGAGGAAGATGATGGGAGGAATAGTGAGCACGGGTCACAGTCAACTCACAGAAAGGACACCGAGTTGTCGGTGCCTTGTCTCTCACTGTAAAACAAAGCACGAGCAGGGACCAATTCACCATTAGGCTGAATATTGTAATATTTGTGAATGGGAAATGTAGCTTAGTGCTATTGAAGCTTATCTACATGGAGCGATAGGAGGTAGGAGTTGGGTGGTAGGCTAATGTTAGTAGGTGGGGCGGTTAGCTGGGTTTACCAACAACTTGGCCCACATGGAGGGGTTAGTAGTAGTAAATAGTAATAGAGTTATCGATACTAGGAAGAGAAGGAGGTGGATAGGAGGAGGGTTCGCTTTTCAGTAGTCAGCTATATGAACATTAATGGAAAGCAAAAAAAATAAAAAATTATAGCCCCACCGGGAATTCAACCCGGCGAAATTGGTGGTGAGGGAACACGCCAATTCCTTAGCCACGGGAGGCTGAATAGACAAGAGTCTATACTGAAAGTCATATACCTTTACCAAAAATAATGCAATATGGCTGCCTAGCACGAATTGTCAACTTCTAGGAATTCTAGTTATATTCAAATAAATATTAATAGTAGTCACAAAAGCGACTATTCGCTGAAAAAAAATACAAGGTACCGCAAAGACACAAAGACAATATCCGTTCCACACGCTCGATGCAAAAAGAGCAGATCAGCTCCATACCTGCAAGTGAATTGAATCGATGACCCTTGTTGGCGATAATTTAAGTTTTAAAAAATCCGAAAGTACTGCCAACAGAGGTACACTTAACATTACCCTTGTGGACGATGGCGAAGTAAAAGCATTGGTTACACTGTGCACAAGCCCTGTACCAACATCAAACCAGTTAGACTGGTAATAAATAAATACATTTCTATTGTCACGAGAGCATTTACAAATTGTATTTGGCCTTGTTGAAGACAATAAACTAATTTACTGCTACTATTTTGTAATAAACTAACTGCGTTCCCATTCATGATTTTTTCTTTTCGGTTACATTTTCTCTTAGAAAAGTGACATGATTTGAGTATAGGGCGCGAGCTTTTGGGGGCGCCATACATAGCTATTTTCATGTGTACGGAGAAAAAAAGTTTCAATTAAAATTTAAAATAAAACGGAAAAGAATGAAGTTAATGACTGTCTAGTGAGACGTGTCATCTGACAGTTGGCGATGATCGTCTCAGACATCGAAAGTGAAAGAAATCTTACCAACTTACGGAACGAAGGAGGGTCTAAATTCTTACATTCAAGCGTCTCGACCGAGTAGCGTCGTCTTGTATGAGCACCACCAGATCATTTCCGCAACAAGCCCAGGGTGAAAGTTTCTTGTACTAAGTGATATTGACTACTAGAATGTCGTCTCAAAATATTAGCAACAATGGTACACTGGAAGGCATTGAAAAAAAAAAAAAAAAAGAAGAAGGCTATCATGACGAAAGTCAATCCTTTTCACTACACTCCGAAACTGTTGCTGTGGTAAAAGTTCACTAACAGCTGTCATACGTTTCGCATTGCATGTGGTGGATACCACATCAATATCTTTCTCCGATATTGAATCTCTTTAATGCAACAAAATACAAATAAAACAACGGTTTATTAAAATTTTATTTCCGTTCTCGGTATTCCAATACCGAAAAACATTTCTTTATTATATCATTTAAAGTATCGCTGGCATTTTACTGCAATACAGAAAAAGTGAGGTAAGCAATATGAATCACATTTTGTTGATAGTTCCTTTAAAATGAGCACTCTCCTAAACGCAATAAAGTTTAGAACTTCAAATTGAAATTATTAATGTTGTGAAAATTTTAGTTCATTACATGAAACTGGAAGTGAAGGAAGAAACAAAAACAATATTTCAAAAAGTATTTCAACATTCGTGCATTAATTAAATGATAAGAGCTATTGAAATAAGTTTATATCATGCGTAGACAGGGCTGTTGGTCCATACACTCTGTGATATACTGAATCGTTACGAAGAAGCGTGTATTTTCCGTATTTCCTTCGGTGGACATTTCGCTCAGATGGTAGTTGTTGTGGTGAACGTCAAGTAACTGGACTACAATGAAGTACGGACAGTTAAGATAGATGAGTTAACTGTTTGGTTTCCTTTAAAATCTATTGTTTATATGATTTCATTAACACGTTTTTGAAAGTATTAATGAAACAGAAGTTAAACAGTCTTCGTCAAAATGGGAAATCGGACCAACAGAAGCTCAGCCACGTGATTCGGCTGTCGATGCTCGTCCGTTTGCTAGTTCAGGGTTGAAACAAGAGACACGAAAATGCCTACTCGCCGTGCGAAAGGAATCGCTTTCTCGTAATTTTTTTCATTACCTTCCAGTGTGCCATCGTCGCTAATATTTTTACAAGACATTTTAGTGGTTAATATAATTCAGTATAAAAAATCAGGACCTCTTTCGACCTGCGCTTGTTGAAAGTTCCCTTGTAAATCTCGTTTCCTTTCTTTTTAATATGCGCATTACAAAGAAGAGTTAATAGTTTTGAATGATATAAAAAAATGTTTAGACAGTACAATTAGATTTGACAGGAGGGGGATCATACTAGGGATCTCATGACGGAAACAAGAAAGAACGCAAGAAAGAACCGATTGCTCCAGTAAAAATTACCATCTGTTAGCGTCAAATAGTCATTTATTTTAAGTGGCCACCAATGGTCGTTTCGCGATAACAGATGGCAATCCAATGACCGTTTTTAATAGTGTGACTAATTACATTTTAACACTCTAACAAAGTGTGGTTCCTAAACTTTTGAAACCAGTTACACCCGTGATTTATTTTATTTATTTCATTTATTATGGCGTGGTTTGGGTCATGAGACCTGCTCTTCCACCTAACCGAGACCTCAAGTATAATGACCATTGGGTGGCCATCTGTTAATGTCAAACGGTCATTGGTGGCCACTTGAAATGATTGGCCGTTTGGCGCCAACAGATGGTCACTGAATGGCCATTTTTACCAGAGCTGGGCAGGGGAATTGGGAAAGAAAGAGGTTGGGCTGACGGAGAACTTTTGGTATCGAACCGACATACGTATGGAGCAAGCGAGGGAATCTCCAGCTGAAAACCTCACCTAGCTCTATGTAATGTGGAAATGAAAACGCAACCATTACATTACCGCTATTAAACCATTAATCACTGGCGGTGCTAACAATTTACAGGCTCCCCACGCAAGATATTTAAGGTGCTTCTGTGACTTTAAACATTTTCAAGATCTAAAATTTTAATGATATTATATTGATTGAAATTGGGAGACAGGATCGGTGTTCGAACCCGGGACATTCAATATCACATCATCCATCAGTTACCTCGCGGTGTGCTTAACTGCAATTTAAGAGATTTATGTACTTTCCTATTTTTTTACTTCTTTGGGTACTAGATTACATGCTGCATCGATTCTAGCTTTCAAAACATCTTACTGGTCATTTCAGAGAGATATACTCCTTTCATTATTCAGAATAAATACACGGTCCCTTATAAAAAAAGAAATTATTATCAGAATATTTTAAATAAATGTTTAGAAAAAAAGAAGGAAGAAGTCCATAAGGATTTTTTGGATAATTTTTAATAGAGGTCACAGGGTATATTAAAAAGATTATTACCTGTTTTTATAGTGTTTTGCTCGTGGTTTTAGACTGACAAGGGAATGGTCAGAGATGACATGTTAAAATATGTCCTGATACTTTTTTGGAAGAAAGTGTCCATAATAATTGAGCAGAAACCCTACGTCTGCCTGTCCGTTTATCCTCTTATCTCTCAAGAACAACTTATCTGCTTTACATGAATCTTTTTTAATTCATAGGTATTCAGGAAATGTGTTAGTATATATTTTGTAACATAAAAACAACAACATAATATGCAATGACAACAACATTGAATTAACTTGGAGAAAAATCCATCTTCGGTGACACATTTTTGCAAACTCAGCCAAAACGGTTAGAGATAGGTGACAACAATGATTAGCAATATTGTTTGTCTCAAAGAGTTCAACAACAAAAAATTAAATAAACAAAAAACCCTTTTTAAAAACATACCTTTTCAGAAAAAGTGCTGCACCAAAAAGTAAAAAATCATTTTCTCGTAAAACAGAAAATCATAAAAGTATTATAACAAAAAAGTCCCTTCCTTGGTCATTCATCAAGTTGCAAGTACTTAGAGATAAGCATAGATATTTTTAATATACGAAATATGAATTTTCTTGAAGTCCATTTGGTTCACTCTTTCACCTAATTATTGGACTTGGGAAAGGGAATTGGGAAGGAGAGATGTTGAGTAACCACGGTACTGAACTGACATTTGTCTGGAGTAGGCGAGAGAAACCCCAGCTGAAAACCTCACCTAGTTCTCTAGCACTAGACTTCTACTGTCAGTGTAATTGTATTTCAGATACCATACAAAACTCAAAATGTTTATAAGTTATTTCAAATCATTTAATACTCAACAGGTAAAGATAGCAAATTATGAAAACAAATACTTTATTGCATAGATAATCATAACGCACGTACATCAAATCCAACATATAAGATTTATTCTCAAGAAAAAATCAACATTTATACAATAACAATTCAATAGCATTCTTCAGTCTCCGCCAATATTATTTACAAATCTAACAGTTAAAAGGAAAAATATAGATTTAAAGGAAAATATAACATCAGTTCTTGTTGTGAGGTAAGATAAATGTGTGTACAGTGAAACTTCTCTATAATGGACACTCATAGGACCTTAAAAATTTGTCCGCTTTTGGGAAGTTGAGGGCAAAATGTAGAATACAGTGATGGGGAGTGAAGAAATGTCAGTTAGTGGATGTTTCAGAGTATTTCTTAAAATGGTTTAAAGGTGTTACAACAAAAACGTGTTCAAAATTCACTTAATATTTTGTTTTTTCAAACAAAATTATTCATTTATTTAGAAAAAAAGAATCATCCAACAAAATAAACTTTTAATCAAGTAGTAAAAAACATGTCCCTTTTCTTTTCAAAATTTTCTTGAAGGAAAAAACAACAACAACAAAACAATAATATTAGCTTTTCCCCCATAAGGATATACATTTTTATGTTACAAATTCTACTTCAGTAGATAATGGATTAATCACTGGAAAATTGAAACTTTGCTGAATATTGACTTCTTGGAGGTAACACGCTAAAATACAGTAAGATAACACTTCTATTTTATTTCCTCGCTTACTGTACACTTTTAAGAAAACGATGCCTTTGGAAATAGCATTTCAAGTGAAAAATCTCCGTATTTTCAATGGAGCAGAAGAGCAGGTGAAATAAGGATGTTGGCAGTATAACTTTTTGATATTTATAAGAAAATACAAAATAGTGAAGGTACTGTGACAAAAAATATTCACCGGCAATCCTAGACATCAATTATTCAAATCTTCTCAAAAAACGTGCAAAATAAAACAGTTAAGTAGAAGAGCAGACTCCTAGCCCAGAACATCATACTAACAGATAAAAATTAGATTTTGTTTGTACATTGTGATAACTAAAACTGACACTGACTTTGTTTTGTTTTTTTGTTTTTTTCTTCATATGCAGTAGAATCAAACAACTCAAAATATAGGCTAGGTTTGGGTCTGATAAATTGTTTCACAAGTTTTCTTATCAGATGTTAAAGAAAATTATATGAAAATGTAGAGAAGGGACCTTAAGCTTTTGTCTTATGTCGTTTTCCGTTTGCTGCTCAGAGTGTGCACTGGTGCACCCCGAGCGCAAAAATATTGTTTGTTCCATTTCACAGAGATGTTGTACCAGTGCGGTGATATGGTTGTTCCATTTGTCTGTCGAGGCGCACGCCCCACGCACTAAGAGCAAGCGGACTTGCTCTGACAATTTTCTCAGTGGAGGGTCTGCGCTGGGTGCTTTTGAGGTTAGGTTAGTTTGTGGAAGACATGTCCATGATTGTTGTTATGATTTTATTGCAATTATTGTCTTCGTCTGAAAGCTCCTCAGATGAAGAGCAAGAGTTCTACACCGAATTAGTCCTTTCCGAAAGAGAAACTATTTATTATGATGATACATTTTGTTTCGTTAATCCGATTATATAATGATGCACAGGGAATATTGCATAATACACATGAATACAAAAATGCGATTTATTGGTATATGCATCCTGCATACACAAAGATGTTCCATTTACTTGCTACTCTCTCCCAGTGGAGTGGGGAGCTCCTGCAGAGCAATAACATATTTGTCCAATGCTAGTGGACACTCAGAGCAGTCAATGGAAAAAGCTATCATAAAGTTTTTACCCAGTACTCGACGGAGAAAATTCACAGGTTTAACATACATATCTCTTTTTATCATTTGTCTGCAACCAGTATACAGTGTCTGCTTTCTGGAATTTTCTAGTAACTTAACTTTAAAAGGAGTGTGACAGGAAATGAGAACATGTTTGCGGTAGAGAAATGTTCACTACTGAGAAGAGAATAAGTAAGTGTATGCTAAAGGGAAGTTTCACTGTAGTGGCAAATAGAAAAAGTATGTTTCAGAGAATACAAGAAGAAAATCATTAAATATATTCAAAATATTTCATTTCTCATATGACCAAAAAATAAAGAGCTATACTGTCTCACTGTATTTCACTCATCATAATATCAGTTCAAAAGCAATGAGAATGCGAAACAGACAACCCACAAATGGTATACTAGTCAAGAAAATCAAACTGATCCCTTGAAAGGCCACAAAGGTGCTTATTTGGTTTATCTAGTACAGCTCTGCAATTACTAGTCCTCAGTATACAGGTATGTCTAAAATTGAACAGGTATCTACCGGCATACTTTGGTATTTCATTTTTTAAATACCTAAATCGTAAGATACAGTTATTCTAAAAATATTATAAAAATAGAACAATAATATCTCTTTTTTTTAACCAGCAATTTTAATCATCCAATCCTGTTTGGTGACTTCTTTCAAAGCTTAAAGAACCAGAGCATATTTTAAGCTATAAACTCCACAGAGGGTCTCCCTGCCGCCTAGCAACAATAGACTTATACATGACATAGATCCAGCAGTCTTATGTAGCTGTTCTCCACAGGGGAAAATGAAGTATGGTGCCTGTGTCTCTCTTGAACATCGACTTGGATGGGGGAACTCGATTCCCCTCTCTGACTGCTGCACACAAGTCATTGTGCACAATACCTTCCCCCCTCCAAGCAGATGTGCAAGAGAGGGAGCAATACCAAACTGTCTTCTGTCCCATGTTATCACAGACAACCCACAGCAGATATCGCTGCATGTATTTCATATGCTAGTAAATCTATGCTTGTGCCGATGTCAAAAATGAGGAAAAGTTAGGGAAATCAACAAATTACGTTCTTTGACTCTAGGCCAGGTGTAGATATCAAAAAGTTAAGACAAGATCTCTTAAGTTAACTATCAGTTCATTCATTCTAGTTAAATTCTAAATAAATCAAATAACTTTTGGATTCTGGCACAATGTCAAAATTTGGGTTCTGTTTTATTCAATAAACTGAAACGTCTTTCAGTGAACTGAAACCATGGCAATTCCAAGATTTATTTTTTCCTGGGAGAACCTCCGGACTGGGACTGTGACCGAGGGTGGGGGGTGGGGGTGGTGGTCTGTACTTCACGTGCAAATTCCTCGAAATATGCTGTGTTGGAGAACGATCAGTGAGAGGGAGGGAGATAATCTTCATCGCTGCCATCATCACTAGTGCTACTCGTAGAAGCCACCGAGTCCTCCTTCACCTTCCTCCCGCTTCCTTCGTGAATGAGCTTCTTATGTCTGTTCAACACGGCGCTGCTGGCGTAACTCATGTCGCACAGAGCGCACGGGAACGGACGCTCGCCCGTGTGCAGCCGAAAGTGCTCCGTGAGCTTCACGGGCCGAGAGAACTGCGCCGAACACAACCTGCACTTGAACGGCTTCAGACTCCTGTGGAACTCCTGGATGTGCCTGAGCAACGCACTCCGCACCGAGAACTTGCGATCGCACTCCGCGCACATCAAGTCCTTGATGTTCTCCGGTTGGTGCGAGTTCCTCACGTGGTTCTTCAGCAGACTCCTCGACTTGTACCCTTTCCCGCAGATATCGCAGACGAAGTTCCTCCCTTCGGCGTGGCTCTCCATGTGCGTGAAGAGATTCGACAGACTGTTGAAGGTCTTGCCGCACTTGTCGCACAGATATTCTCTCGTGCTCTGGGCGATGGTGTGCGAGAAGGTGTGGTAATCCAGCTCCTTCTTGGAAGAGAGTTTCGCGTTGCACTGGGCGCAACTGTACTGCTTGACGCCCACGTGTCCGTCCAGGTGCTGACGTAGGAGCGCCAGTGTCTCCGCCGAGTGGTCGCACTCGTCGCACTTGAAGGGACCCCGAGCGTGCGTCTGTTCGTGCGCCGACCGCAAAGCCGGAGCGTCGAACTTCATCTCGCACACGTAGCACGGATACGTCTCGAGTCTGTGGGCGAGGACGTGGAAGCGGTAGCTGTTGAAGCGCTTGTACAACTTGCCGCAGATCTCGCAGGTGTATCGGAGGGAGGATGAATGCCTCCCTGAACGAGGATTCGTGAGGAACGCATCACTTTTACCGTCGATTCCAGAAGCTTCGTTCCCGGAGTCCGAGCTGTCGAGCGCGTCGGCGTCTTGGGACTGGATCAAAAGAAAGCGACATGAGAACAGATGTGAACAACGCGTGGCGTTACCTGGGGGGAGGGGGGATCAAAAGANTCTTTTTTTTTTTTTTTTTTTTGTAAGTGTATTAGGGTGGGTCGATTTTTCCCCCCACACGTTACCATTTACATGGGAAGATTCTGGTGAGAAAATACTTCTCCGCACTCTAAAACGATTTTTAAATAATATCTAGGGGCGCACGAGTGGCTCAAAAACCCCTCTCTTGGGCTATTTTTTCACTTCCCAGCAATTACCTAACGTCCTATCATTCAACTATCATCCCCCTTCGGATATTTGTCGCTCAGAACATGACTCTTCAACATAACATACCAAATAATGTAATAACAATAGAATTTAGTTACAAAAAATCCCTAGAAATTACTGTTCTACACAATATTTTTGGTTTTTTTATTAAATTAATTTCTAAAAATTGACATTTGAAAATCGGTGTTCCGTTTTTTTTTGTTTGTTTTTTTTGCCTGATAAAGGCATATATTACTCTGATATTTGCCTGATAAGGTTTTATTATCTGAAAAAGAATACACAATGGACATTGCTCTTTAAATAATTTTTTTGTAGGGAGCCACTCTTAGGTGAAAAATACTAACAAAATATCATTTCTAGGAACTTCAATCGACTAGAAGGAAAAGAAAATGGCTCGTTATTATCATGTGTGCATACATATGTACACAAACATGATACATCTGTAGTCTACATTATCCTCTAAATAAAATCGTAGGTATGCCCCTGGAGATCAATGAAATTTATTTCAGAGAAATGAACAACTTAAGTAATTTATCAGATTTATTTATTTACACATACCGCATGATATTTCAAGTGTTAGTAGGGTTTGGAAGAAACGCGCGACGCGAGGGGTCAGCCGAGTGTAATGGGATTCAACATAGTTATTGGACAAGTAGACTCGCGGACAGACTATTCGCGATCAGAGGGGTAGAGAGGAACGTGGGGAGTATTAGAACGGTTTAGAGACGATGTGAGGTTTTATATTTGAGAACCGGACTGAAGCAGTCATTTTGGTAGTATCTTAATGACAGAAACACGTGTGTAAATTTTAGGCGTGGATTAGTAATTGAATAGGACTGAGATGATCCAAAATCATTAAAATCCGGAAATTATTAAAACAATATGAATTATGTAACTGTGAAGGATCAGAATGAAAGAAAGATTGAAGAACCGTATTGTGATGAGGCTTCAATCATGGCATGATACAATTGTGTCCGATTATAACAATCATACAAACTAGTGGAGCAAAACCATTGCACGTACTTTCTCATATACGTTTCTCAGTCTGCATTAGAGAGCGGCATTAAAGCGTTCTATTAGGAGAGGGATGATTTTTACATGTTACTCTATATTATGATCGTCTTCATTTTACCCAATTTAAAAAGTTTATTAAAGAAATATTTTACTAGCATTTATATAAAAGAATCTCTAATATACAAATTCTGTTCTTTCATTTTTGGGAGAGATAAGATAAGTAAGATTTATATTCTTATTTCAAATGATATATAAAGATAAAAGATATGAATAAATATAAAGATAATTAGGACATTATTTACACTAGAATAAAGCCAGCAGACAATCAATATTCTTATATAATTTAATTAAAAACTAAAGAGTTAATTTTTTTGCAATATGAAATTGTAAAATTATGTTAATAAACATTAATTGTATCTATGATTAATTTTGGTTAAACATACGATACTGTTTGTTTTATTTACTTCCTGTTATTTTGAAATGCTTCTTATCTATCTCATCAAAGAATTCTGTAAGTGTTAAAATATATTGTTTACAATAATACTATTTTTAATGATTGAAACTGCTATAAAGCATTGAATTTTAAAAAATCATTAAAAATAAACAAAAAGATTAATCACACATTACATTCAAGACAAAAAACAACAACACATAACTAAGTTAAATCTTCAAACAATACGTAATAATATAAAATAACATCCTCACACATCAAATAATATGCACGAACATTACATATGACACACAGCATGAACAAGTTAACAACAACATCCGGCAAAAGGAGCAGTGGACATATCTGATACGTAAACTTATGCAGCGAAAAGATGCAGCATCACCGGATAAGAGGTTACGACTGGTGCATAGAGGTCGGGTGTGGGTGGAAGGTTAACGATACCAAGAAAAACATAAGACACAGATATTCCTCTGTTCTCGTTTCAAAGTAACATATTAAAATGACATATCAACAAACATATGCTCCTTGGATTCACACCATTGGCAAACTCAAAACTACAAGCCATAAACAAGTGTAAGTAATAAGTGCAAGAAAATACTAATTGTACTTTACATATAGAAAATTTAAGCAAAATCGTTGGAGCCGTTTTTGAGAAGCATTCAAAAGAGTTCTTTGACATACATGTGAAGTACCCTTTGTTTTAAAGCAAAAACAAAATCAAAGCATGTGCATCGACAAGTGAAATCTGTCACAAATATGAAATGTAAATTAAATTGATTCATCCATTTACTCAGAATCGTTGCGCACAGACGGACAGACGGATGGTATGCCAAAAACTACTTTTTTTGAATAAGGGGTCTCAAAAACGGATATTTCCGCAAAAATCTCGTTTTTGATTCTTTTTCACAATTACAATACTTTCTATACACTACATATATGAGAAAGTAAAAAATACTACAAATTGTACCAGTGTAATTGAGAAATGAGTGCTGGCAGTAGGACCTGCGAAGAGAATCGAAGGAGTCAGCGAGGCAGGAGATTGAGAAGCAGCAATGCAAAAACAAAAGGAGACATCCATCATGGATTATGTGTGATTTGTATTATGATGAACAGATTTATTAAATTCGATTATGTGTTAGGGTTACTATTATGAACAGGGTTATTGAATTTGATTACGCATCCAGGTTACTATGATGGACAGCTGTAATGAATAGGATTATGTGTGACGACCATGATAACAGATGGATTTCTTGGATTTTGAACAGGTGTGATAGTATCTGGTATATCGTGTTTTGTTTACTGTTAGTTTTTATTAATTGAGGAGTTTCATGAATGAAAGATTCTTTTCAAATGCTGATTTGATAGGAAAATGAAACATCAGGTTCAATTTCTCAAATAAAACAGCTAGATCCAGCACAAGAAAATCACAAACATTATTTATTTAATAGTTNAAAATACTACCCAAATAAAGTACTTCCTAAGGGAGTCGCCTCAGATGAGGAGTTTAGTCTCTACGAGACCACCTCAGAGGTCTTTGGGTTTCACAAGTTGAATGAGAATGGTAGACGGGCACGGGTGGCGAACGGGATGGCGCAGTCGGTAGGCGCATGAGCGCGCTGAGCTCAAGGTCCCGGGTTCGAACCCCGGTCCCATCTCCCATTTTCATTCGACGTAACATGATTAATTAGTTCCCTTTTGTCCAATATTCTCTTAGTAGATGTTATTAGGAGTTGTTGCATTTGTAGGAGGGTACAGGATTTTCGATTATATATACATATCTCTTGTGTACACCCATGCAACACAACCGCCATGGTGCACTGGCTGCCCCTGATTGACTGTGTGCCTACGAGATGTCACACAGCCTATACAACAATCATACATACATTCATTGTCATCTGCTGGCAAAAAATGCGCTCATACTTAAAACGGAATAAGGGAAACTGGCGCCTGCAACTTATATATCGACTTTCTCTCATATATTTCATTAACGCTTAGATATTTGAAACACTGCTAAGAACTCTATTCTACGCTGAGCCATGCGATCTTCATACTGTCACAACACCTCACAATGCCCAGTGCTTACCTCTGATCTCCCAAGATTTTTCCTCCACTCGTCACAGTGAGGGAGGTGGTGAGACAAAAAGAATGCGTGGCGTACATTCTTCTCGCAGAAGGGGCACTGAATAGTGAATGGCGTTTCATCTACTGTAAAACAAAAAACAATGGTATGGCCTCAGCCTGTGTTGTCGGGTAAGAAAAACTCAACATAACACTCTTAATTTGCACAAAATACCAGAATTCAATCCAAATTACATTTTTTCATGTTAAAAAAATGTTATTGTTACTACTCTCATCAAGGGTTCTGATGACCTTGATGTTGGCAAGCCCTAAAACCCCAATAAAAAAACCAAATTCTAAAACAATTAAGGACTTATATTTTAAGATTTAAAAAATTTCAACAACTGTTTCTTAATACAGTAACCTAACCAGTCTAGACTCTATTAAGAGTATCCCGTGTACACTCTGAAAAAATGTGAATATTTTATTTCCTGATCAAATTTTTGCTGGTTACACAACTTCAACAACCAGAAAGAAAAATGTTTCTAGACTCCAAAAACTTAAAAATACAGTAGTTATAAGGTGCAGCATAGTCTGCTACCTGAGGACAGGGTAACAGAGCCAGTGTTCATGCCAAAATCACTGCAGAAGTGAGACAAGATTTGCCGATTTAAATCCATTCTGTTTAATGAAAAAAGAAAACCTGATTTTTCTCCACAGAAAATGAAGGTGTTTATTAAAAATCAACAATGAAATACGACCAACTAAGACTGGTGTTCTTGACAGTGATACAAAATTAAAGGAAAAATAACCATTGTTGATTGTGTTTTCTAAAGTACACCAGCTCTTCCCAGTTATACGGAATGGTCACGAACCGCTAAAAAATGTCTATTGTTTCCTTGTTCTTAAATCCTCTGTTAGTATTTTCAACTAACAAAATGTCCAAGTATAGTCCAAGTCATGTAACTCCTGAAAATAATGTAATATGGCTACATAACACAAATTGCCAACATCTACGAATTTAAGTAATATCCAAATAAATATCAATAGTAGTCACTAAAGCGACTATTTGCTGAAAAAAATTCAAACTAATACACTAGGTAATATTCGGTCCACATGCTCAATGCAGAAAGAACAGAATAGCACCACAAGACCATGTGAATTGAACAGAATTGAATTGAAGTGAAGGTCGAGATTGGCAATGGATTTATGTTTTGGGAAATTTGAATGTCCTGTCAACATAATGCAAGGTACAAATATCATTACTCTTATGGATAATGGCAAAGTAAAAGCACTGGCTACATTGAGCACAAGCTCTGTACCAACATCAAGCCAGTTAGTCTGAAAAAAAAGAAAGAAAGAAAGAAAGAAAGAATTTACAATCAAGAGAGCTGCTACAAGCTGCCTATGACCATGTTGAGGACAATAAAGTAATTTACTGTGACTAATATACAATAAACTAAAAAAAAAACAGTGCATTTCCATTCATGTTTTCTTCTTCTTCTTAAGTTAGATTTCCCAAGGCAAAGTAAAATGACTTCAAGTATACTCGCTTTACTACATTATTGTATAACAGTATTCTGTTCCCAAACAGCTAACGAACCACCTCAGCTTCACGTGGGACTTTCTGTTACAGAATTATAGCGTAACTCCTAGTTAAAATTTAGAGTAGGCAATGAATTTTTTTATCATAATGTTGATTTCTTTTGAAATTGAATACTCATTTAGGAGTGGATGCCAAGAGGAATCCCGCACAACACTCAAAATGTGACAGCACTATGTCTTCCTGTCAGCAGTTATGAAGTCACATTTCTCTCTATTGAGTGAAATAAGATACTTTTTCACAACAAAATGCACTGCTTTCTGTTCTACATTAGTGTTAAGATGACACAAAAATGCACATAAATTATGTACGATTTATGTACATTAATCATTTATCAGTTTTTATTTCTATACATATTAAAATTTTATCATTGTCATAGCTTGTAGGCTTTTTCTGACTCTGGTGGGAGAGGCACTTCTCCAATCCAAATATTATGATTTACAAACGGTTTTTATCTTCATTCAAAGCACAAAAATTCGTGCCTGAATTACCTTCTTCCATTAAGGTATTTCAACACTTATATTTTAAATATACATAAACAGCACATATGAAACTTTTTTTTTTCAGTGTATTTTAATAGTTAATGTTTCTTTTTTTCAATTTAAGTATAATTTCTCAACTAATAATATTATTTTCATACTTAGGTTTGAAATCCTTCTTTTCACAGTTGAAAACATTTTATTAACATATTTTTCACATCATATGAGTTTTAACACAAAAATTTTTCATCGCAATATCTTGATCAATAATTGCTGGAAGTCGGAACACTTTCTACATAGATGCCACTGGTGTTCATATTTCTTGAAAATTAAATCAACTTTTTTTAAAACAACTTAACAAGTGTTTCTTATTTAATGTACTATACACAGAAACCTCATTCCAATGTAAACTTATTTTATATAACCGTTCTCAATTTACAGTCGATGGTGTGCAGTCCTGTGGCATTCACACGACCGCACATGTTCAGTAACACCCTTGTATGATCAAACTATTCGTCCCAAATGTATGATTCAAGAACTGTCATTATCTTCTTGAAATGCAGAAAACAAAGAATTCATTCAATTTGAAAAAGATTCATTGTTTCCTACTAAATTACTCTTTTTTAGTTGAAGTATTTTAATGTGTGTACCTGTAATAACGTTTCTTCGATAATTCATGTTAAAAAATTCAGATAGACATATACTGTCATGGACTCTGTTACTCTTTGAGATGAACAATATTGACACACATTATTGTCATGTTTAGGCCTTTTAGGCCTTCCATGCAAATATCTATTAGGCCTTCCATGCAAATATCTTTTAGGCCTTCCATGCTAACCGTTTAGGCCTTCCATGCAAATATCTCTCTCCAAAGATCGATTTCTTTTTCCAAATCAATTCACTAATATTGTCAATGCGTATTATTTGTGTTTAACAACATAATAAAATATACCCCAAAACCATTCCAGAAAACGTATCTATGAATTAAAAAAAGAACAGTGTAAATTGGATAAGTGGTTTTTGAGTGATAAGAGGGCACACAGACAGGCAGACAGGGTTTCCACAACTGTTACTAAGTTTTTGAAAATTAAGTTTATAATTGAATTCCAAAAAACTCTCTTCATTGTGTTCTTGGAACCCTTGTGTGCCTAAACATCTCCGCACTTTTTGACAGGCACACATATATATAGACAAACTTTTTCTTTTATATATTTATATGCATAGATGAAAGTAAAATTACAAGAAATGAATTTCAAAGAAGAAATACAAAAACTGCTTTACCTTCTCTTGTAGGACCAGCAGAACCATCAACACTAGTATTATTTGTACTGTCTTGTCCAACTTCAGGTTGGTCCAAAGATACAGTTGATGACTCTGAATCTTCCAAGTCGGATTCTTCGTTCTGCAGAAAACAAAGAACTAAATAATTTTATTTGTTGAATTTATGTGTATCATCTTAAATTATTTCAAATACACACAACCTTTTACAATATACAATATATTATCATCATTTAAGGTCCTAGAGACCTAAACGTGCTCTAAGTTATAAAATGAGTGATCAAAGTCTTTTTAGTAATTTAGTAAGTTTTTTTGGTTCCAAAATTCTTCTATTGAGTAGAAAGGGTGAGTCTGCACCCACTTTACTAACTAATTTTTGTCTTGCTTTGTGGTGTCTTTCAGTTCTGGGGGCAGTGACTTATGAAATGACCTCCTGCATAAGATTGCTTCTTTTCAAAGAAAGCTAGATCATGTGTTGGAAGTCTTTGTACGTTTGCGTTTATAGTTGAGTACCTATATTTCGTATAATTTTTATTTCAAAACCATGAGAATGTACAAGAAAACTGCTGGAAGAATTCCTAATTCTTGAAATGCACCTCTTCAAGAGTCCTTAGATCTAAAAATTTCTGTAACTAAAATGGCCATTTTTTTTTCTTTCGTTTTTTAAGGACTCTCTGCAGATTGATTCTTGAAGAATTGACCCAACTGATGATGCCTTATCCAATATGGGACTCTACGTGCGTAAAGTAAGCAGTTTTTACTGCTTCTCTGTTACACATTTGACTTAGCCTTGAGAAGGCTAAGACATAGCAACCTGTGCTAATCCTGCTGCATGCCCTCTCCACTCAAGTTGTCCGTAATAATCAGTACTAAGTATTTTATCTATTCAACCTTATGAAGCTCAGGGATTCCCAAGGCGATATTATTTTTCGGTCTAAAGAACATTTGTTTGCTTTTGCCTTCATTGAGGGTTAAGTAATCATTTTTGCTGTATTTTGTAGCTATGTTGAAAGCAGAATTGGCTTCCATGTCAAGTGAATGTGAATCTCTGTTATTCAGTAGGAGCAGTCTCATGAGAAATTTTGGTTCACCAAGTTAATTACATCCATGGCAGAGATAATATATAAGATTGGACCCAGTATAGAGCCCTGTGGTACTCACCTGTTTATAGGCATAAATTCAGATCGAATGCTATAGTAAATATCATTAGAGGTCTATTTTACTTGTACCTGTTGCTTCCTATCTTTCTGATAACTATCAAACCATTGCTTGGCTCGACCACAGATACCTATATTGTTTAATTCATCCTTACTTTTATTGTGGTTTATACAGTCAAATTCTCTACTGAATCTATGAAGATGTTAGTTGTTGTATCCTGCTCAGTTTTTGTCTTTTTTATGTTGGGGCTTTACGACATCACGTTCCTTGCTCTGTGTGATCTATGGTATATTCAATTAGGTTAGCAATAGTTGTTATTGTTGATCTTCCTGGGACAAAGCTATGTTGCTCCATTCTTAGGAGGATGTTGCAATAGTTTAGTCAAGGCTATTTTCTCCATGACTTTGCAGAAGGTGGGAAGTGGGAAGAGATAGGGCGATAATTTTCTATTTCAGTTGGATCTCCCTCATTAGGTTTTGCAAAGTTCTTTGCTTTTTTCATATTGTAGGGAACCATACCTTGTAAAAAGGATTTGTTTATGTTGTTAGCCAGAGGAGGTACCAGATCTTCTGCATGGGTTTTCATTGTTTTCATAGGAATCTCATCTCTTATCTCAAGCTTCATTATGTCAATAACCATCTTAACTTCTGTACTGTTTGTGGGGTAAAGAGTTATCTGTTGTGAGATTGGATCATTTGAATCCATCTTGTGGTTGCTGTTCTTCTTTTTGTTCTGCGTTGGAGAGGTACCGAGAGGGTTGGTAAAATGTATATTTAATACATTAGCTATCTCTTGAGGGTCTCTGACTGTTTTATCAACTGTTTTTAGAATCATTGGTGTCTGTTGTGATTGGTTAACACTTCTTTCTTGGTTTATGACTTTCCGTATTGTTTTACATATATTGTCAGCCTTAGAGATTGTATTCATAATTTTTCTTTTCCTCTTAGATTTCAGGAGGTCATATTCTTTCTTAACTTTTCTGCTGCAATTAGTTAATTTTTTTTTCATTTCTAATTTTGCTAATAAATGGATCCAATTTGAGTTCAATCATTTTTTTATGGCTCTTTTTTTAGTAGGCAAGTTATGTTTATAGAGTCTGTCCTAGTTTTAAGTAGGTTATTGTAGGCTTCTTACACATTTTCTACTTCATATACATTACACCAAGTTTGTTTCGTTAATTTTTCTTTCAGCTTACATAGGTTTATTTCAAAAAATGTCTATTGAGATTTCTATTTATTTGCATGTTTAGAAAACAGAGTTGGCCGGTATGATCAGACACGCCATGTTAATTACTTTTAGTTCCAAGTTCCCTGGGTACCAAGTATTTGAGCAGACCAGATCAATGGAAGTTTCAGTATTACTTGTGATTCTCATTGCAGGCAGAGCTCATCTTGTTATGTTGTACCGTATTTACCTGAATGAAGTGCCTCCTTTTTCTTCTGAACAAAAAAAAAAATCGCCCAAACATCTGGGAGGGGGAGGCTAGGAGTTTAAGATGGGGAAACGGCTAATTCAAAGCTTCATGGGTGAAAAAAAAGTTAAGCAAACCCAAGCCGTATACGTAACATAACACAAAGAACATAAATTGATGATGGTGCCATTTCACGCTCATTCAAACATAACTGGTCCATGGCATCTGGGAATGACAGATTATAGTCATCATGCCGACTACGACACGATTTTGTTGAGAGATGGGGATCCTCTTCGACACAACAAATGTTAGGCAATTGAAGATGCTCCAACGCTAACTTCAATTTGCGAGTTTTTAATCCTGCCCAGACACATGGAAATAAAGCAGTGGCACAACAATTCAAAGTAGAGTCAAAGATCTGTGGATCTGGCGATTTCAAGAGGAGAAGTTGAACTGTACTCGTTAGCTTTTCATTTCAAAGTTGTTATGATTATACTTACCAGAGCCAACCATTCACATGGAATTTCAAATAAGCATTTTCCTTCGGACAGACTTTGATTTGACTCAACTTCATTTTTTCTCTCTAAATTTTGCCTTCTAAAAGGAGAGTGGAGTANGGGGGGGGGGGGGGGGGTGCTATATTCGGGTGAATATGGTACCTATTTAAAAGTTCGTTGAGGTTGTCTATATCTTCCATAATAATTATTGTGCTGATCCAGCATGTGATATTGTCTGATGTATGCCCTATTATGTTTAGCACACCTTCCTCATTGTTGTCTGGTTATATATTTTGTTGCTTGATTGCAGTTACTTTACAAAGAAGTTCTAAACAATACAACTACTTTACTGAGGATTATTATAGAGATGAAGTGCTAAAGAAAAAAACTATGAACTCTGGTGCAGACCTATTCACACATTTGTGGGAACTTTTCACAAAAAAGATACACATGATGGGGGAAAAAAATTCAAACTGTAACCAAAATAGACTCAATTTGCAACAAAATCACAGTACAGCCGTATAAGAGAATGTGGAAGAAACTCTGACCTAATACTTCTAAATTAATTGATCACAAAACATTACTTCAGTGAAAATATAGTAAACAGGCCAAAAGATGAGAGCAAAAATGATAGTTTGGTAAGCCATGCACAAAAATTCTTCACGGAAAGACATTTTGCCAAAAATTAGTCATTTGTATGAAAATGTATTTCAAATCTGGAAGCATATTGTAAGTCTAAAATCCCTCATCAAATCTATGAAAATCCGCTCGCAGAAACACTGTATGCTACACTCTTGCTCAAGTGAAGGAAACAACCCTTTCGCCTCTAAACCACCTCACTGGAGCTTAGTTAACTGAAAATTG
Organism: Laupala kohalensis; assembly: GCA_002313205.1. Taxonomy (NCBI): domain Eukaryota; kingdom Metazoa; phylum Arthropoda; class Insecta; order Orthoptera; family Trigonidiidae; genus Laupala; species Laupala kohalensis. The sequence continues at coordinate 74,951 of NNCF01128116.1, read as the reverse complement.
TTTTTCCAGATGTATCAACCTTTGTTCCCACTCTATTTTAATTAGATAAATCAAAAATCAAAATGCAAACCAATGAACCAAATGAATGAGAGAAAATGGCCATGAAATTATATCACTTCATGGTGATCCAAGGGCGGCTCTGAATTAAGTTTTCAGAGGGAGTCATACCCAGACTGGCAACCCCTCTCCCCTCTTGCGACCCTAGCTTACAGGAACTATGGAAAATTTTGTAAGTTTTAAGTGAAAAAGATGCATTTTAAACCCAAAAATAGACTTGACAAAATTTATTTATTTTTTCCAAATTCGACAAAAATAAGAAAAGTAATGAAATATTTTTAAAATGGTAATGATACATTCAAAAACCATAAACACAAGCTCCTCTTAGCCAACACTACATTTGTTGCACTATATTGTAGAGTTATATTTGTACTACATACACTATTTATTAAGTAGAACAGTACATCTTACAATTGAGTTCTTGTTAAATAAATTTTCCTTAGATGATACTCAGTTACACTACTATAGACTATATCATTGCAGTGCTGACACTGTCAAGAAGCTGTGGGGTATCTTGTCATACTGGAGTTATGGACTGACAATTAAATAAATAAATGCAACCAGTGATGTAAAATTATACTACATAATTGGAATTCACAAATAATAATAAAACCAAAATTTTAACTGAAAATATTTAAACATGTTATTAATGGAGAATTTTTGGAAAATATGATGGCATGCTCAGTGACTGAATAGAGAATCCTTATAAAACCCTTACCCTTGGACCAAGTGCTTGGAAGAATAAGGGAAATAAAACTTTTTTGATACAGATGAGAAAAAAATCCATTGTATGGTACAGACAATAGACCAGGAAAACGTTACAGAATGCACTTTATTTTTACAAATTTTTGTGGCACGCTCAAGAGTTAAGTTCTTTCCATAGAACCCTAATTCTTAAACTTAGTTCCTTTATATCAAGTGATAAACACAAGTGAGGGTAGACAAAGCAGAGCAGCGTGCTATGAGTTAAAGCTGTGGCATAAGAATTACTGCATCCAGGGGATAAAATTTTCATTGACCTGCACCAAATAAAAAAACACATGTTGTCCGTCCTTTACACTAGGAGTCTAACCTTGCGTAAGATCAGCTAATGCAGGTGACATTACATGCCGTTTTATGAACAAGAGTGGATTCTGAGGGTTTACACTGTAGAAGTCAGCAACATGCATGAGGGAACCATATTGAATTATTTTGTGCAAACTGCAAGATATTTTATGATTTGGACTAAACTATACACCTGATTCTTTGCACCGCTGTTTACCTTATCTATTCCGAGGTGTTTTTTCCACATTCTGCACCGTGGGAGGTGATGAGAAGAAAAGTGAACACGCACTGTGGTCTTCTCACAGAATGGGCACACAGTGTGGAAAGACTTTTCATTTGCTGCAAAAAAACTTTTTTTTTAAATTTTAACTCAACAGGGTAAGCCCCATACATTGTAAATTTATATATCATTTCCTAAAATGAAATATTTAATATAATTCTTCTTAAACTATACTTACTTTATATAAAAATTATTTAACAATAAAAGTAACAATCAATCAGCATTTTCATTGCAGAGTTCCAATAATCTATTAATAATAATTAGCTTACTACTTAATCTATACAGAGAAGTGTAAAAAAAACTTGTTTGTTATGTCTGAGTGTTCTTGGTGATACATAACTAACGAATTCCCTTACTTATTCTGAGCAATCAATGTTACTAGTAAAAGCAACTAAAAAGCAAATAGTATAAAGTTTCAAGTACCAATGGAGGAAAACTTGATAGCAAGATATAACCATCACCAGAATGTTCAAACAGCAGAGTTTCAGTTATGTGTGGCTGAAGACAGGGAGATTAAGCCCCCTGAAAGCGGGCTTTCGACGATAGGGTAAATTTGAATGAAGTTGTGAGTATAAATGTAACGTAACATAATTCAATATTATATAATTATTTATTTATTAATTTAAAACATAACATAATTATTTATTTATTTATTACCAGATTAGATAATGTAGAGTACAAAGACAATATTCTTAAGTATCCTACACAGGTAAAATACATTACCTGTTGTTAGAACTGGAAAACTAACACAAACAAAACTAAACAAAATATTTAATTATCAAAGTTTTACCTCGAAGAGTTAATGAGTACATAAATAAATTTCATTAATCTTTATACTTACGACATTAGTAAATAGCTGTTCAAATATTTTCAATGATACAATTTTTTTATAATCATTTTCTTATTGCTGTGTTTGTTCAAGTTTTTAAATCATACGGTAAACTATTGAAAAGACTTACTACTTTGAAATAACAATACTTGGAGCTAATTAAGATGTTCTCTTTTTAGGGCGAAGTAAACTTTTATTTTCCTAGTACAGCTGGTAGAGTTGAGGAACTCAATACTTAAGTCATTGTAATGGAATTTTAGCCTATGTGTTTCAGAGATGACTCACTTGGCATAATAGGATGACATAATAAAAATGTCTGTACAGAAGGAGTAGGTCGTGGTGGACGGTGTTGAAAGCAAATGAAAAATCGAAGANCTGAGGTGGGGGAAATTTCTTGGGTGAGACGGAGGATTTGAAGGGTGACTGATTTATGTTGGCGGAAACCAAATTGGGAGGGAGGAGGAGGTTGTGGGATTCGAGGTGGGTTATTAGGCGAGAGTGGGTGAGATTTTCGAAGATTTTACGAGGATGGAAAGGAGGTTTATGGGGCGGTAGTTGTTGGGGGTTTTGCCAGGTTTGGGAATAAGCGTGACGGCGGCGGATTTCCATGGGTGTGGGAAATAGCCTAACAGGATGCAGGAATTGTAAATGAGAGTAAGGAGGACGACGGCATTTCTCGGCAGGTGGCGTAGTTGGTTGCCACGTATCTTGTCGGGTCCTCCTGCTTTCCGAGTGGAAGCGGTTTTCAGCTGTTGGCGGACTTCGTCT
>NNCF01128116.1:53479-71557 GCA_002313205.1 Laupala kohalensis | reverse complement strand
TGGAGTGGGTGGTGGTGCTGTTTAGGTGGTAGTAGTGATGTGGTGGGTGATTGCGTCGTCAATGTTCTCGGGAGTGTGAAGGGGAAGGTTTGTATTGATTTTACGACTGAGACGAACGGTGAATTGTCGCCAGTAGGTTGTAATGGACGCAGGGCGAGAGAGGTGGAAGGGGAAGTTCCCAAAGAGTTGTGTATAATGGGAGGCGAGTTCAAAAACAGGTTTGTGACGGAGATGGTGTTGGAGTGGAGAGAGATGTCGAGTATGTCGTCCAAAAGGTGCGTGGGGGTCAGAGGGGGGAGGGAGTATGAGAGAAGGGGTTTTAGAAGGTACGCATGGAAGGAGAGACTCGCAGCATTTGCGCACCGCAGCCCCATGACTCGTTTCGCATTGAGATCTCCACCGAGGATGAGGTGAGGTCCCAATGAGCGGAGGACGTCGATGTCGGCGGTATCTAGGCGGTTCTTCGACGACGGGCGGCGGTAGACGGACGCAATGATGATTGCGCCGGACGTGGAGCCTATTTCGATGACGGTCGCCTCGACATATGTGAGATACGGGGTCGGAATCAGAGTGCGCGGTATCGACTAGCTGATGGCAATGGCAGAGTGCCCCCGCGTGCGGCGTGACCGGGTTGTGCAGGGCGATCATTCCGGTAAATTAAATATCCGGGGAGGTGGAAATGCAGAGAGGGGGAGTGCCAAGTTTCCTGGAGGAGAAGTATTTTTAGGGAGTAATCATTATAAATTGGGATATGCTACGGGATTTACCTGTGAGGCCACCCCTGCAATTCCAGAAGCAGAGGGCGAAGATTTTGGTGTTACTTATTGACATTTTAGAAATGGGGGACCAGGATATCTAAAATTAAAAGAGCCTCTGAAAGGTTTCCCTCACTTTTGAGGATTTTAATGATTTCTTTGACAATATTTATTATAGCTTTGAAATTAAAAGATTGTGCGCATTAGAGTAATTCAGTGAGCTCACCGATTTCTGAGAAATTAAAGTTGCTATCAACAGGGGGTGGAGTAGTGAGGGGGAGTGGTTACGCCCTGCACGACCTGTGAGTACTGTACGAGTTTGCTGACAGGTCCGGGGGCGGCAGATGCGACAGTGGGGCGCGCTGCGCGTGTCGTTGTTGGACGCGAAGAAGTGCTTCCTGCCTACGTTGCTTTAAAGCAAGAAACGCCGGACATCCCGTCCAGGAGGCCGTGTGGTTACCTGCGCAGTTCGCACATGAGGGGCAAGCTGAGATGTGCTTGGGCATGTCAGCTACAACAATTCTGCGTGTGGCCCCAGGCCTGACAGCGCTTACAATGGGGGGTGAAACCCCTATTGTTACATTCTTCTATGGTTACGCGGAGATATGAGAGATATTTCACTCTTTTTTAATTCAGCAGTGAGTTGTTTGTCTAATTCCACCAAGATTCACTCGGATGCCATTAACTCGTTTCTGGATTTCAGATAGGTTGTGAATTCCGAAAGGTCAAGCTCGGGGTCCTCCCCAAACGTAATTAACAATACTATGAAAAAATGCACGATAAATTAAACCACATTAGATAACACGTAATTTGATATTTTGTGAAAAAATGATATTTTAAGTACTCAATATATTCCCGTGTCATTCTATAATACAGTATAACATCCAAGTATTTATATTGCTCAGTTAACTTAGTACCATGAATATGTACATTAATATTATCAAGAATGCTAATACACTTGGGCCTAAAAGTCATAAATACTGATTTATCTTCATTTAGTGAAAATTTATTCAAAGCTAAGTAGTTTAATAAGGTAGAGGAGTTTGTTCATCTCCATTTTAGCTACTGGCCCTTTTTTATCTACTTCTATAACTGCTGTATCATCAACAAAAGAAACAATAGACTCATCAGGACTCAGTTTTGGCCATCTCTGCACGCCAGTATCGGGCAAGCATCCATTTATCATACATTTTTTGAGAAAATCTTCAATAATTTAACATCACTTAGCGTCCAACTTTTGCAATGTCACAAAGTATTATAATAGCAATGAACGATTCAATAAAGTCAATGAAAATTTGAGAAAATATTTATACATAATAGATATAATAACTATAAAAAATAGTTTATCCCAACAAAAACCATCAGACCCTTCCTCTACAAGAAGTAAAACTCATACCATTCACTGCCTCTGTCCTATGGCTAGCCAAGCCATTAGAAACGGTGTTCTTCGTGGTGGCTTCATGATGAACCAAGGACTCAGAAAAACCATTGGTAGCCACTTCATCCTAAAACAAAGCGATGTGGTTCATTCGTCAGAGCATTCAACGACCAAAAGTGAACAACTTTGAACAAATTGAAATAGTGTTCAGATTGTTAAACTATTTCTTTTTGAGAAAATAACATGAAACTGCATTCACTCAAGAAAATACTTGTGTAATAGCAATGAAAATGAAAGTCATCAATAACATTAATTACTAAGATAATGAATCATTTAAGATGTAGGAAAAAAAATAAATACAGAATTCAGAAAATTAAATGTGAAGGTGGTAGAAAATTGAGTTCGGTATCTACTCCAAAACGGCAACTGTAATTGTACTTCTATCATTTTCACAGAAAAATATGTAAAAAGAATGTGAATATGAGAGCCAGCCCCAATTTTTCTAGTGCTACTACCCACCATGTATAGCCCTGCCCAAGTTCACATGAATGGGCTTGTTATTACTCTAAAAATATTGTACCTGTTATATATCTTCTATATACATAAAAATAAATATTGGTTTTTTGGTTTGTCCTTTACGCGTTCCTATTCTATTCATCCGATTTACGCAATTCTTTCTTTAATTCATAGAAATGTTCTCTGGCAATGCTTAAGTAAATATTTTGTTACCTTAGCTGTCATAAGTAATAGGCAATAACGATAATAGACAATCAAGTCGGAGGAAAAATCAATATTTGGAGACATCTATTTGCTTAAGCTGCATAAAGGTAAGAGGCAGTTGACATACTGAGTGTCACCTACCTCTAACAAAGACGTGTAAAAAGTCTTCAACTTAAGGGATTAATACAAGTAGGTAAAAATAAATCATCACATTAAATACATTCTGTGTTTTGTGCAATTAAAAAGATTGAAATTGTCTTTAAATCATAAAATTTGGACAAATAGTTTTAGTTTTACATACAACCGCTGCCACCACTACCGCCATCGTGGTGTTGCCTCGGGAGGTATTTCATGGGAAGCAAATATTTTAGACTTGCCATTTCTGACTATAGCAAAGTATAAAGACATAACAAAAATGCACAAGCAAAGCCAGGGCGGGTTACTAGTTTCTAATAATGTAACTTTTCTTTACTTTTTCATAATGTGATTTTATAAATGGAAGCTGAACTTTAATTTAATTGTATGAAAATGAAAAGCACTGTACCATGTCTGCAGTGACAGGGATTTATAACCACCATCTCCATTCCAATCACTCCCTTCAAATAATGATAACCTTATGAGTAAATCACATAAAATTTAATTTACCCTGAACAAAATTTGTTGTTACATAGGACTATGATTTCTCCACCAACAGTATTTTTTAAAATTAACCTTCTGCAAAACAGGCTCACACTTTGCCCCAACATAAAATTACCATGATATAAAGTAACAGCATGTCAACTGACCCAAAATTCTCTAAATGTAATTTCGAGAGAAATATTTCACTACCTCACTGAAAAGCACAAATCGATATAAAATTCTACCATTTAATTCTACCTAAGACATTTTTACTTAGAAAGTATTGTAATCATGAAAAAATGTAACAGCGAGATTTTGACCTAAATATCCATTTTGGTGGACACAGATTTTGAAACAGTGGTATTCGGCATAAAGTCCATCTGTGTGTTTGCACCGATTCTGACAAAATGGATGAATAAATTGAATTTAGTATTTATGGTAGAATTTACTTGTACATAATGCACATACTCTATTTTTTCTATTTGTTTTATTACTTTCATACAGGGGTTGTCACTCACTAGCAAATAGCTAGCGCACCTGAAGAAGTTTCACATTAGAGACAAACTGTAGTGTTCTTTTGTATGTTTAGAATCCAAATTGTTTTTACGAAATTGTGACGTGTATTTTTATTTTATTAATTAGCAACAAAATTAAATTGTCTGTGACAAAACTCAGGTCGTTTTTCTTTACTTGTCTCAAGATTTACAAGACTGAGAAATCGCTAAATGTCCATATAAAAAATATTCTGAATACTTATAATAATAATAAATGTATTGTCAAAATAGCAGTTACAAACTGGGGNAGTACAGACTGCGTATGACCACGTGGAGGACAATAAACTAATTTACTCTCCGGAAGCAAGCAAGGGACCATCCCATCAATTCCGATCAAGGGCCCTAAGGCAGAGGCGGATTCAAAAAAATTCAGCATAAGTTCCTAGATAAGATAAAAAGTTAGCTGCGAATTATACTTTCATATCACAAATAAAACAAACAGAAATAACAGAAATAAAGATCACCTAGCGACCTTTGAGTCTAACAAAAGAAGTTAATTTTAGTTTTTTATTTTCTCCTAGATGTAGTATATAGACTATATTTTATTCATGTCAACTCTCTTCATATGCTTGGTATTCATCCTCCTCCTCCTACTACTACACACACACTATACTATTCCCCTGTTGATGTTCTTGGTGATAACATCACATCCGGTGGTTCTGGAAATGCTATCTTTTTATTGCGGAAGCTTACAGGTCAGACATTTCAAGTCAAGTTTTTAGCTGATTGTTGATGTTGTAATTGCCAGGAAGTTTGAGTGTCATATTTCTTCTGCAGTGCACATTATATGGTATGAAAGTAGATTACATAAATAAACAAAATGTTTAAAAATTGAACTGGAAGGCAACGGGAATTTTTATGTGTTGTCAGTTATGTATACAAAAAGAAATCTTTATTGTCCATTGTAGCAGAATTTTCTACTCTTCAATGATAAAATGTTAGGTACAGTTAAAAGTAACAAATATTTTATATAAATAAAATTTTCAAATGTAATAAGAATTTTTTTATTTAAATGAAATATTCTGGACAGTTGTAGAAGATAATGAAACCAAACCTACAAGAAGCGTTATGAAATATAGGGAAAATATTGAAAAGCAGAGTATTATTTTGGACATAGATTGATCACGTAACCGATGTATTTTTACTTAACAGAAATTTACATTTCTAAATTGAAAAGACATTTTTTTGACTAAATTACCAAGTTAAATAATGACATGGATGGTCTCTTTGCTTTGGCTCACATAAATAATATCGTAATAAATAATTTATCTTTTATTCATTTTATATTTTATGGACAAATGTCCATTTGTACATAAATAGTAATATTAGTACACAAACATAAGATCGACAGTACACTCACTCATATTTTAAAGATTTGTTTCCAGCTTCAATACACAATTTACAAAAATTTGGATCAAATACACAGCACGAGAGATCGTTGACTAATTTATATAATCGGTTTAATGGATTATTTGAGGTTTATGATTATGTATAAGTTAACAATACAAATGTGACATTATTTCTTGATGATTGAGTAGGAACTCTGAAATTCAATTGACTTGATAAAGGAGCACAATCAATTATGTCGTTCACAAGCTTATACAGAAAGATTAAATCTTTTAATTTTCTGTATGAGTCAAGTAAAGGAATATTTACAATACTAGCTATTTCTTGGTAATCATGATTTATAAACGGATCATGTAATTCTAAATGTGATGCAGCAATTCTGTAAAATTTATGTTGTACAGTTTCCAATTTGGCAACGTGCAAATTAAAAATAGAGTTAAATTCATAACATGTTCTTCAAATAATTCCAAGAAGTTGATTTGCTTTATTCACAATATATTCAATATGCTAGGAAAATGGTATTTTAGAGTCAAATAAAACACCAAGATCACGAATAATAGTAAATCTTCCCAGGGGAACTGAATTAATTACATAGTCAAAAAGGTGAGGAGCTCTTGAACAATACATTTACATTTTTGGGGATTTAAATTTAAGTCATTTTTTACACTCCATTTAGCAAACTCTTCAAGGGCATTTTGTAAAATAATGAAATCATTGGTGTTTGATATTGCTTTAAAACATTTGCAATCATCTGCAAAAAACAAAATTTCAACATCTTTAATAACAAGGTTTAAGTCGTTTATGAAAATAATAAAGAGAAGAGGGCCCAGATGTGATCCTTGTGGTACTCATGAGTGAACACTAATACCATTTGAGGTGACTCCATTAATTTTAACATATTGAATTCTATTTTAAGGTAATTCTGAAACCACTGTAACAGATTGCCTGTTAAATCAAACGACTGCAACTTCCTCAGTAATACAGTGTGGTTGACAGAGTCAAAAGCTTTACTGAAATCAGTATAAATGCTATCAACTTGAATTTTCTTGTCTAAGGAGTTCAATATGTATTGTGTATAGTATAGTAAGTTGGCATCAATATTTCTTCTACTCATAAAGCCGAACTGCTTATCTGAGATATAAGGATATATCAAAACTTTAATTTTGTCCATAATCACAGATTCAAATAATTTCAGAATAACACTAAATATGGAAATAGGACAATAGTTGACTATATTGTTTTTATCATCAGATTTGAAAATAGGTATAATAGATGATGATTTCCATTCTTTTGGGAAAGATCCCTCTGTTAATGATTTATCAAACAATATTTTTAATAACTGAGAAAAAATAAAATTGTTTTTAAAAATTTTTGAAATAGAATAAATATCCTACTTAGCTAACCTCCTCCAAAAACAATATGAATGAATTTGCAAAACACAAACAGCTTACGTGGCAATAATAGATAAAGGATTTCTGTAATAAACAATGAATAGAGTAACATAAAAATAACCAAAATATAGGCGACCATGTACAAAAGAAACCCACTTTATAGAACTTTTTATTGTCACTCTGCAGTGCAGTCTGAGAAACATATAAGGGAAAGTGTGAGCAATGGTTTTGCACCACTAGTTTTTTTAAATTCCACATAAAAATACAATATGCATGAATGGAAATCATACTCATCGAAATTCAAAAAAGGACGAAGGACGCAGCTAAGGTAACACATGCGGTAACAATATTTCACTTTGCTGCCATAAAATATAATATAGTGAGCATATTTTCTTCATAAAATGTATCAGAATTATAAAAAAAATTACACAAAATTTATTATAACAACATAACACGTATTATACAAAATTCCAGCTTCTATTCATCCAAATGCATGGTAAGAATGAAAAGTAACTTGATTAGAAGTTAATAAAAGGTAGAATAATTTTTTAAAGCAACAATAACCTTTATAAATAATTTCATTTATCGTACAGAGACTAAGCATCCAATAATAACATCTGGATACTGTGTTCCACTATGTACTCAGTTCACTGTTTAAGAGATCCACAAATCATGTTGCAATGTCCAGTATATAGCCGCTACACCTAGATACCAGAATAAGTCGCATATATGGGGTGAGATAATAGCATTTTGCGTAAAAATGTCTTCATTGCTCCTTTGAAGTACATTGCCCTTCGTCGTACTTCATTGGTTGGTGAGGAAATTTGGAAGGTGTGCACAGGAATAGTAGGCCCTTCACTAAATGACTAATGTTTTCAGAACAGAGTTTACTCTCCTACTCTTTCACCCCCGCCTCATTTTTGGCTCAGCATTCAAAGAGGGAATTGTGTTGCACAACTTATAGCGATGGTACAGGAAGCAGATGGAAGTGGAAGGGGGATATAAGATGTCTTGCGTGTGACCAACACCCATTTCTTCTGTGCGNGGAAGGGGGATATAAGATGTCTTGCGTGGGACCAACACCCATTTCTTCTGTGCGTTCCGACATCGTTTCATTACAGAAAAATTAAACTGTAGCCACTGACCAAAATTCCTGTTATGAACACTTACATCAGAAAATTGTTCTTCTTTAATAACCACTTGAGAAGGCAGGGGAAGTTCTTCCTGAAAAATAGAAAAAGAACAAATTGTTCAATACACATGAAAACATGATTTCTGATTCTGGCAAAAAAATAAATAAATCAACTTTTTTTTTGTTTAAACCACCATGTGCACTACTTTATTATGTAACCATAGTGATTTGATATATAATTAACAGTGTACAATAATTACAACAGTATCCGCTATAAAATTAAACTAAAAAGATGAAATTGATTTTGTTAATATTAATACATTAAATAGAAATTTTTTTTATGTATTAGGAAGTTTTTGTAAGCATTTATGAACATGGGGAAACTTATAAAAATGATAATCATAATTTCTAGCTAACAATAACTTGCATTGTAATGGGTAAATAATAACACAAATTTCTACAGTATATTTCAATCTGAATATAGTGAGAAGCTTTCATTTAATATCTTGTCAAGAAATGGAGAGACTGTCTTTCTTCCTTATGCTGATCTTTAAGTCAGGTCAAGAATGTCATATAACACAACTGAAACTTAGCCTCTCTGGTGGCTCAGGTGGCAGCATTCTAGCTCACCACCAAGTCATCCCGAGGACCATAAAAAATATGTAGCTTTTCATTTTAATGTCTCAGTTCATGTAGCTGTGTCTACTGAAAAGCCAACCCTCCTTCCTTGATCCTCCTAGTATCAATAACTCTTAACTATTGCTAACAACTCCTACTAACCCCCTACAAATGGGCTAAATTGTTGGTAAACCCAGCTAAGTGGCCCACCTACTAACAATAACCTACCACTCTAAGCTTGAATAGAACGCTACATTTCCCATTTACAAATACTACAATGACAACTGAAATTTGTTACTGGTTTAACAATAAAGAGTTATTAATAAACTTCTGCATTTTCATTATTAAAACATCTCAAAAAGTAGTTGTTCTAGAAAAAGATTACGAAGTATCAACACTAAAAAGTTTCTTTAATACCATTTTTTAAGCCAACCCCGAGTTATTATTTTAAGTTTCTTGGAATATTGGGAAATAATATTACTGAGGACAGACTTTTAATTGTTTAAACCCACAACTCTCAACAAAACAGCTTTCCTCGTAAATAGTAGTTAATCACACTGCGAAATAACAGATTTATGTGTTATACTGAATAAAAATGAGAGACGGGATCGGAACTGAAACCCCAGTTCCATTGCCATTAAACATAAAATGATTAAAATAGCTTTTCTCCATTAAAGTTTTTCCTGTACATTAATCCATCACAATAAAATATCATAAATAACTGCAAAAACAAATTTTAAATCCCTCTAACAATAGTTGTAAAACAATTGTACTGACCTCCGAGTCACGTTCACAATCTAAATGCGAACTGTTTTCAGGAACATACCCCTAAGAAACAAAGAAAGACTATATTAAAATACAATATTATGTAAAATAAATATTCTTAATAGAATTGGATATTCTATTCTTATCAAAATACCTCATTCAAAATAGCATTTATAGTACAATATTGTCCAATGGAAAAAGGTTAAGAATATTTTCTTGTATAAATTTTGTATGGTGTCACAAATTGCAATATAAATTAAACCACCCGCAGGTCATTCTAATTCTGGAACTGTTGAAAGAAAATTGAACTAACTATACCCCTCATATTTACTAAGAACTTACAAGGTATAATGTGTTAGTTATTCACTGTTTAAGTTCAAATTACCAAACAAGCAATTGCCATCAATACAAATTCTGTTTTGCGAAGTGGAGAAGATAGTGGAGGGATTTTGCATTTACCGAAGAAACTTGTTTATCCTGACTACTTGGGACCAGGAGTGATCCAGCTAATTGAAAATTTGGATAATCCGAATAATACAGGAAAAATGTTTAATAGAGAGAATGATCATTACATACACATTAATATACAAATGTACCCGAAAATTTTAGTTCCTTTTCTGCACAACTGGATTGAGTAAATCATACAAATGAAGTATCATACTTTGGTGTATTTAAAGACGTGTTGGCAATATCTTATTATTTCACCTCTTCCTTTCAAAGATAATCATTCACATGGTCGTAATTCAAAGAGCCTGAAATTTGACCGTTTTTCACCTGCCAAGATATGTTTGTTCCGAGGTTTAGCATCACCAAATTCACAAATTGTAAATAACAAACGTGTAATTTCAAATCAGATACTACAAATTTGAGCAATATATATGCAAGTACTCTCTCAACAAATCGAATAGATCATCAAAAATGTAGAATAATCAATTTCTTCCTCTGATTTAGTACATAATGAAATTAATTATTCTACTTTATTGATGACTTTTTTTATAAATTGAAAATCATTTTTATAAATTGTAAACAGTAACAATAGTGTGTTGTGGTGCTGACATATGTAGTGACAGAAGATTGTATGCTTAAATTTTATATTTTATTCTTCATGTAATGTACATTCATGTGCACTCATGTATGGCATGCAATAGTTGTTTAATTATTTGCATTATAATGGTGCAATATGCGTTTAATTGATTGATCATGATATATGTACAGCATTGCTGTAGTGCTGATTTATGTAACATGCACAGTCTGGATATACCAAGAAAGAATCCACAATTGATGGTTCACATAATGTATCTTTTTCTCATGTACAATACAGAGTAGGGAGTTATAATTTGAACTATATGGCATATTGTTGTAGAGTTAGTTACTTGGATTTGGTTTGTGATGAGCGCCCAGTGATGTTGTAATACGATGATGATAAGGGCTGGCGTGGCTTGGTTGAGATAGGATGATGCAATGGGTGTCATGAGTTTCGTATGAAGATGTAAAGGTGTTATTGTGTTGTGGTTATATCAGTTGGGAAATATGTGTATATAAACATATTATTAATAGTAATATAAAGGAGGCTAATGGTTTGTGTAGTTATCAACTGTGAGTTGGAGGTGTAATTGTAAACCTGTTGTGCTTAGTCCTGAAGACAAATAAATGTCTGAAGTTGTTAAATATTGTTAAATTTTTTTGGACCCAAATACTTAACAACGTGTATCATATATGATGAACAGGTCCAACAAAAAATTAAATTCAGAAAAACAGTGTACTTCACAAAATGTTTCATGGAATAGAATATAAAATACTTAATATTTATTTACCTTGGAATAAGCTAGGATATAAACATTACCATAACTTTCAAGTATATGTTGAATAATGCCTAATTATTGTATGTAAAAATATGTTTAAACAAGTAAAAATATAAAATGTGACTGATCTTGACTAACTTAATAACCACCAGCAACCAAAAATCATAAAATACAAATTTCAAAAGAATTAAAATTGGTTGGGGCAGGTTTAATGAAACTCACTAGCCAACAGGTTAATGGTAATTTTATTTTCAATGGTCAATGTTTTCACTATTATCAAATCAAGAAAAAGTTATTTAGATATCACTTTATTCATATTAGATCATAAATTTTTATGTAGGTATGTCACTATAAGGGGAACAGGCTCAAAGAAAGGGAAGATCATTTTGTTACAATACATTATAAGCAATATAAGATTGAACAAAATTAATAGAGGAGGATTAAAAATTCCACATAAAACACACCAAAGTAGAATATACCTTTTTTGGAGGTTCTAAATAATAAATTATGAGTTTATTTATTAAATTTTCTTCTGAAGTATTAAACTTTGAAATGATAAAATTCATTCAAGAAATTGTAAATCATATCAAGAGGTATGCTCAACTACACTCTGTGCACAGGAACATTGGGAAGGAAAATGCTGTAGTCAACTCACATTCAATGGGTCCCATTCAAGCCCCAATTCATCACACTCTGTGGGTTCTTCTTTAATCTTTAGAATAAAGAAAGGACATTAAAAAAATTTACTCTAAGAATTAATTAAGTCCTACTTCTTTAAGAAAATCCATTTCACAAATAATATTTACTATACTTATAACTTTACCGAACTTACCTCAGTCTTAATCACTACATCATCCTCAGTTTTAATTAATGTAATTAGATCAGGATTAAGATCTGACTCCATTTTCTCTTCCTATAAAAGTAAGATACATGGAACAGATTGCAAGTGAAGGGTAAAACGGCAAAGACATCTTGGTCCACCAAGATAAATAAATAAATTATGACTCACAACCTTTTTATGGACTACTTTCATGTACTGTATTTAGTGCATTTTAGTCTTCCACCAAAACATGGTCAGCATGAAATAGACATATAATGAGATAAATATTTATAAACAAGTTCCCCATTTGTTTTCACAAAATTATTTAATAAGAACACATCACTATCTTCTTGCTATAAAAAACTGTTTATAAAAACCCTTATTCTCAAGTCATGCTTGAATACGTATCACTACAAAGATAATTTTCTGGATATTCATTTTCTTATGACTTTTTTTCATGGACTTTCTATAACACATATTATGTATACAAATTCAACATTTCGAGTCTTGCTCATCATCCTCAGGAGATTACTGAGCAAAAGTTGAAACATCGAGTTTGTATACTGAATATTTGTAACAAAGAGTCTACGAAAAAAGGTCACCAAATTAATTAATATTAAAAACAAGGTACACATTAATAATATAATAATTTTCTGGACACTGGACCATGCATAAACTTCCATTTTAACTACATACAATTTCTTTTACAATTTGATTTAAAATAAATTTTAATTTCTGTCGTCAGTTCTTAGACAGTCTTTCTTGAAGGCACTGGAACACAAAAGTTGGCACATATATAGATACCGTCCCATGAGAACGTCCCTTTCAATTCCCTTCCTTGAAAAGAGTGGTGCAGACTGCATGTGCCGTGGGTATATTCCTAACTTGCAAATATTGTTTTCTGCCTACCCTTAACCTGTCAACATCCTCCCTCAGCTGATCCTATTCAGAGCGGCTCCCATGCTACTGAGAAATGTGTCAATTTTCCACTTCATAGTCATTGATTGTGAGGGCTGTGCATCGCTTCCGGGTAAAACATTCCACAGGGTAGTCAAAAGTCATGACCTGCAGGTGAGAGACAAGCAGAAATTCAGCAGACAGAATGATCTGCAGTGTTATGTAGTGAATATTCTTTGTTTAGCATGTAACACTGGAGGTCAGCTGAGGGACATTCTTATATTTTTAATGTGTGTGGGGGGATATTATAATTTTTAAAACCAAAGCAGATATGGAACTTTTCTGTAGAACAAGATGTTGCCTCTGAAATACATTCCAAGAATGTTTTGGCAGACCGATAATTTATTTAACAGAGGTGAGCGGAGTTCATTAAGGACTGGAAGATACCCACTGCACCAGAGCTTCTACAATGTAAAAGAATTTATTGATTTAAATTCGTCTTGTACTTTATTATGCCATTGCTGTAGTACTTTCAAAATAACTGATAACAATTTCAAAAAACATTTCCTGCAAGCTTGTGTTGTGTCTTGTTATTCATGTAAGTTTAGTTTTATATGTACTCAACCTTGGCATGATTGTATACATTAAATCTGTAGCCCCACCCTGCCTGGGTTTTTCTCTGGTTTTTCTTCAGGTAGAGGCAGATTTTATACACAGGCTCTCTACGCTCTTGCCTAGGGGTAGTGTAAATTGAAATAGTAAATCTCAAATTTAGTGTTATTTTAATACTTACAATTTATAAACAATATTTTATGAATAATGTAGTTTGTTAATAATGCTTTTTGGTGTTTTATTAAATACAAATTTGTTGGTATTCTATTAATATTCCAACATGTAACAAACTATTTTTATTCTTATCTTAGGAGTAAAGTGCTGAAATGTTAAACCCGCTTCTGCCTTAGGGTCCTTTGCTTGCTTCCGGAGAGTAAATTAATTTATAGTCCTCCTTGTGGTCATACACAGTTTGTAACTACTTATTTAACATATTTATTTTTATGAATACTGGAAGTTAATGCATAAACACCATTTTACTAATGTCCCTCCTTAACTGTGAGTGTGAAATATTTGCTGCAGCTTCTATTCTAAAGATAAATAATAGTATTTGTTGAAGTAGGTAAATCACCTAAAAGTGGATAAATTTTGGTACTAAGTGGTTACTACCAATTTACGTAGAATTTTATTTCAATTCAGAAATTTCAATTATTCAATTAGTTCTCCTTCACTAAACTTTAAAGAAAAAAATGGCCAAAATTTTACAATATCAGAATTGGGTTATTTGATAAATCAACTTTATTTTTGAATATGGCAAAATCAAAACCTGATAATCTATGAAAGGGGTATGGAAGAAAACTAAAACCAGTCATAAATTGGTATACAAAACCTATCCACACTGGTTAAAAAGTGGATTTGGTTTTACTGAACAATAAAAGTGCAAAAAATGTTGAAAGTTCACTACCAGGTTAAGAAGCCTCAGGTTTTTGCCTCTGAAAGCATCAGTGCCGTGAAGCAACAAAACTATATAAACTGGTGCCCCAAATACTTTCCACCAAACCAAACTAAATACTTCAAACAAATATCCTAAATGTAAAAGTAAAGAGCTTCAGAGATAATTTCTAATACTTAGAATATTTTAATAAACTTTCTTTGGAGTATGTTACTAATAAGCTATTGTAATACTTCAGTACGATTAGTGAGTATTCACTGAAGCAGCAGACACATATCACGTAGCTTGTGTTGTTTTTATTATTTATCTCATGACGAAAATCGGTTCGAACAGCAGATACAGCACTATTTATAGAGGTTATGTAAATTACATGCTGTTACACGAGTTGTCCCACGGATTACCATTATTTATCTCACAAGCATATTAAGAGTGTTGAAGAAAAAAACAATTCATCAGTCCCTAACATACCCAATTTCGATAACGAAAAACGTGACAAGAGACATACCAAGTCAAGAAAACAGCAACACAACCGCGGATAGGAAGGACCAACACAGCAAATTTCATAGCACTACAGTGTAACCAACGTACTCGTGATGTTTTGGAGGGAATGTGTAAATGCAGAACACGGTAATTTAGAAAATTATCAAAAGTAAATCTAAGGTTTGTTCCAGCAGCAAATTCCGAACAGTTCGAAATTCTCCCACGACTTCCTTAGTGCGAATGCGTGTAATTCAGGACGGTTCCGAACCGTTCGGAATAGTTTGCTGCTGGCTGGCTGCGGGAATGCTTTCTGCACGCCATAGTATAAAGTTCGTCCGTTAGATGTCGCATGAGCTTGACTGCAGTGCCCAGGCAGTGCCATCTCGCCAGGAAAAAATAAAACGATTCTGCAGAACCCTCAACATGGCGCGTTCTTCGACCGGGTGCACCTTGCTTTTCTTCAAGTTTCCCAAAAAGGGCAACGGCGCTTTTCTTCAAGTTTCCCAAATAAAAACAACACAAAAATTATTTCTACTTTAAATTATGTACATTTGAGAGTATTTAAAAGAGTTGCTGGGCAACAATTTCTTTTATATCCGTATCAATATTTGTGGTAAAATTATTTATTTATTTTTAAAACACATTATTAATATTTAGTATTTTAATCAAAAGTTTTCATATTGTAATGTATGACAGGTTAATTCCCAACATAATTTTCTCTTTTAATGTGTGCAACAGCCAACAATGCGCCCAACCCTCAATCGGTTCAGAGGAATGAAATGAAGTTGGAAGGTATAGTTTAGCTGCCCTCTGAAAAGTTACCAAATTTGGGAGAACTGCCAATCTACTCCATTGAAGCCCCTATGTCGTATACTACTCAACTTAGTGATATTTTCATCTTAAACGTTGTATTCACTACCACCCAACTTGACGAAATAACTCTAGGAGAGCCAGTCCTTAAAATACTCTTCTTTATCCTTTGTAGTGTAACACAAAATTAACATTCCTATTTATAAAATACGTTGCGTAAACTATTGAAGAAATCTTAATTTATTAATCTACTTTCAACGAAATCCATTTTACGATAGTCTCTTTGTTGTTTCCATTGCGTTGGTACACCCGTAAGGCATGTGTAAGTTCTACCAAACGACAATCACAGGCAGTCCAAGTCTTAACGAGTGTGGAGTTTTTGTTCTAAAATATTGGTTGTGGCTGCCCTGAGACACCACTCGAGTCCGACATTTTTGGTTTTTTAGTGCCCAAACTCTCGATAACTTGAGTATACGGTTGGGTCGGATCCGACCCGACCTCTCTATAATGTATTTGTAAATAGGAAATGTAGCTTAGTGCTATTGAAGCTTATCTACATGGAGCGATAGGAGTTAGGAGATGGGTGGCACGTCATTGTTAGTAGTTGGGCCGCTTAGCTGGGTTTACCAACAACTTATCCCACGTGGAGGGATTAGTAGAAGTGGTTATTGATACTAGGATGAGCTGGATAGAGTAGGTTTGCTTTTCAGTTGTCACAGTTATATGAACTGGGACATTAATGTGAAAAGCTACAAATTTTCTGGCCCCATCGGGAATCGAACCCGGGATGACTTGGAAGCGACAACACCTGCGCCACTAGTGGAACTTTCTTTATAATGAGGTTTCCGGTCAAAATAGGTTAACGATGTTATTTTATAACATTTATTAATGATATAGTGCATGTTAAAAAACCACGTTTGAAAAAACTGATAAACAAAATTTTCAAGTTTTCATGGGAAAAGTGAACAAGTAGCAGTCCCAAAATGACACATATCTAGTGAAATTAGTACAAGCAAAATATAGACAAACTGTAAAGAGACCAGTAAAAACGTCTTTGAGGTGTACAGAAAACATCAATGACATATTTCCAGGATATAAGAAAAAAGTAACGAGACTACTAAAATGAAACAGAAGAGTATAGAAAATACACATTTTTGACTTTCTAAACGAAAACAAACCACACTTTACATCTCTGTTTTTTGTTTGCTTATTCTGATTTTATTTTATTTGTAATTCTTCTCAAAGCTCTTTTTATTTTGCTGTGATCTTGGCAATCGTACCAGGAACCACGAATTAAAAAGTGCTAGTGAAATCCGCAACAATCGCGGGTACAAGTAGGAAGCCTAGGTCACCTTCCATGCTAATGCAACCACCTCAACAAATTTAGCATTGTTGACAGGAAGGGTTCCTTGACATCGCGGTCTCCTATAAGATTAAGGAGGGTGGGGATAGAGGAAAGATTAAGAGTTAGGTCAAATCCAAGATTGAGGGTTAGCTACTCTTACTTGTGTTCTGGCGACGTTTGTGGTAGTTACTTTCCCTGCGTGTATTTTCAATTCTATTTGTCGATCTTGCTCGCTCACTTCGGATTTTTCTTTTGGATTCTTGGTATTCCTGGCTACGTTTCTGTTTTGTTTTGTTTTCGATTTTTGTTTTACGGTTTTTATTTGCCCATTGATGAGGATTACAATTTCCTCGAAAATGTCTTGTATTTTCGACCTCCTCTGAGACCGACTCCTCCTCGGACGAGGAATTTATGGTTGGAAGAGTGAGAAATGAGAAATATTTCGAAGACACTGTTCCCCGATACGTGGAAAACACGTTCATGATGCACTTTCGGGTGAGTCGCGCTGTAGTTGAGTCACTGACTGGACAATTTACCCAAAGCCGGCATTCTAATTACCAATCAGGCGGAAACGGCAAGGTTGCCCGCAGAAGTCTATCATGATTTTCTTATGGTTTGTGGGTCACCAAACATCATCTTTCAGAGATATTGCGGACAGATATTTATTGAAACGAGATTTACGATCTTTTATGGACAAATAATATACATTTTGTACTCACAAAATATATATTATTCGTCCATGGAAGGTTGTAAGTCTTTCATTATTTATTTAATTAGATTATACAATGGACGTTAATGGTAGTAGACTAAATTATAATGGGCATGTATACTATGAAGTAATGAAAACCTTTTTATAGTTTTGATATAGGAATAAGTACATTGTTTCGATTGCTGAAAAAATGCATCGACTTTGTAAGCAACCTAGCTCCAAAAATTATAAGGTGGCTCAACCAGCTAGAGAACAGGGCCATTGAAGACAATGTCAGAAGGAAGGGTCTGGTGTCATTGGGGTTATTGATGGCTCGCATATCCGAATCGACAAGCCGGAGCACAACTCAGATCTTAGGAGTAAACACTTTACGAACGTTTGGTTCGTAACATCTGTTCTAAGAACAATTATCAATTGTTGATACAGATGCTGG
>NNCF01128116.1:11026-39023 GCA_002313205.1 Laupala kohalensis | reverse complement strand
TTTTTGAATCCGCCTCTGCCTTAGGGCCCTTGATCGGAATTGATGGGATGGTCCCTTGCTTGCTTCCGGAGAGTAAATTAGTTTTTTTCCCTCCACGTGGTCATACGCAGTTTGTACTGTTTTTTGACAATAAATTTATTTTATTTATCTGTTACCTGGCGGTGAGGTTCACCGCAATCTAAGAGATTTCTATGTTTGTGATACAGGAAATGTAGCGTTCTATTGGGGCTTATCTACATGAAATGAATACGATAGGAGGTAGGAGTTGGGTGGTAGGGCTATTGTTAGTGGGTGGACCGGTTAGCTGGGTTTACCAACATCGTGGCCCACGTGGAGGGGTTAGTAATAGTTAAGAGTTAGTGATATTAGATGTAGTAGGAGGTGAATACAAGGAGGGTTCGCTTGCCGCACTGGGAATTGGTGGTGAGGTAGAGCGCTACCAACAGAGGGGTTATAAGCGGAATAGATTATAAATATATGTGATGGTTCTGAACAATTTTAAGGAATTCTCCCGTCAAGTGTCTGATGGACAGACCTAAACTTTTGACAGCAATATCAAATTCTGAGAAATGCAAACGAAGTGTTCCTTAACCTTAGCAATTCCGACGTATATTTTTTAACTTTGGTTACCAACGTTGGTGGTGGAGGGGGGACTTGGAAACCCATAATTATTTCTCCAATATTTAGTATCGTAGATTGGTTTCTATACTAATAATAGATGAAAATACTTCATTACAATTAGGTGACAGTGATATATTCTATTCAAAGAAAATACATAATTTAGAACAAAATATAATGTAAAAAACATTTATTTTACATTTATATGAAATGAATAATACACATAATGCGATAGATAATTTGCAATCGTAACTGCACTGGTATTGCAAGGAATATCTTAATTTTTGTGACTGTTGTTAAGTTTAGTGTTCCCTAATGTAAAATGTAATACATTTTTAAGTTTGCAACTATTGTCACTGTATGTATTTTAACTTTGTGCATGATTTGTTAGGTAAAATTGGGTTGTTTTTCTTCTCATGTCCTCAATTTTCTCCTTTGTTGTCCTTAGCTTCATAGTACAGTATCTGGTCACCCTGCTAAAAACACCTCTGCTAACTGGTTAACATCTCGAAGAGTAAGTAATAAATTGATAAGAAATAAATACTACAATTCATCTTTGGAGTTGTAACAAATAATTCGAAGGAAATGTAGTGGGACACGCTTGTGTGAAAAAGTATCGTTAGGGGAACTCAGAGTGAAAAATGTTTCTACTACAGTCAATAAGCAAAACATACACATATAACATTTATTCACAAATATAATATGTACAATATTTATTCACATATAACACATTTTCACATATAATAGAACTATACCACACATTCTACACATTAAATAAATAATTTTAGCAGAATTCTTTATATTTACACATAATACATAACCATATCAATTTTGAAAATACTCATCTCGTTCTCAGAAGAAATAAGCACATTTTGTGATAAATCTCGATTCCGGCAAAAATAACCTCATATACTTGTAACAGTTATAGTGAATCTGCTCCGAACATCAAGATAAATCTTATAAATAGTAAAATTTCTAATAGGATTTCAAAGCATCCTTTTCACTACAGATTTGACATAAATGCTACATTATTCTAATTTTGCAGGAAAAAAAAAACTAGGCAGTTCTTATATAATTACCTCTTCAACATAGAAAAATAGTTAGCACATCATTATCTTTAACATGTCAATAAATCATCTCAAAAGCTTGTAAAGGAGTCTTAAAAAATTAATACTTCTTATAACACTAGGAAATGCATTTCTCTAAAATGGAAAAGATCAGTCTAAAACTATGTCCAAAATGAAGGACAAAATCAATGTTTGTTTTTTCTAATGAAAACAGAAAAAACAAGCCTTTTTCACTTGATATTAAGCTCATAATCAAGTTTTTTAATTTAAATGAATGTCAATGTTTCATTTCGCAGTCCACAGTCTATTGTCTACAGCAGTCTACAGTTAAAAACTTCATAATAGTCCAATAGAGAACCAATATCTCCATGAAAAATAATGCAAGATAAAATTTAAAAAAAAAATTTAAAAGAAATAAGAGATATAATAATTTCCAGAGAAGATACTTGCCAGACATTTGCAAATCCTTTTCAATTCTCTTAAAGAATAACTTTTAAATAGTAGTTTTTCATTTAATAAATAAATTCCCCAAAAAGAGTCACATTTGAGTTAACGGTTTTAGAGAAAATTCCTTAAACATTTAAGATTTACTTTGACACACATACAATTTTCTTCACAACATCTATTAATAAGACTTGAATATTCCAATGAGGATAAATCAATTTCGTAACACATTTTACTCGATATTTTTATCAACAACACTTAAAGGTCCCTCGAATTAAGTAGATATGTTAAATAGGTCAGAAAATTCAGCTTTTCAACCAAACAATGAATCATCAAGATTTTGTGCATCTGATCAGGGTATAGGAGGTGAAAATACTTAATTATATTGTTTTAAAAATTGTTATTCTTACTCAACTTTCTCTTTTAAATAATTATTCGCTCTGATTAAATTATCTTAGGGTGTCTAAAATGTTCCGATTCCTACCAATACCTCTACATTATAATAATATAATTCTTGTAACAGGAAAATATGACATCTCATCCACAACAAATATTATATCCAGAACCATTAATTTTTTTAATATAAAGAATAACACACTACAAATTGCACTCCCAGAACAATATATATGTTTAAATGGAGAATAATAAATTTATAAATTTTGTTTACATTCAACAAAGATTAGTAACAACACATGAAGATACACATTAATAGAAGTTGACATGTATCGCAACACCAAATCATTACAAGAATTGTATCATCAGGAATTGATTCTTCCTCAGGTCTCTCCTTACATTACATAATGCAAACTGTTACATTTCTTAAATACTTTCCCATTGCAATAGTAACACACAAGTCAATGCAAACCGATAATCCCCTAAAAAAAACTCAATACTTCAAGAAACCCACCCCCGCAAAAAAAAAAAAAACAATTTGACACATACCATTTCATATTTATTTTTTATATATTTATAGAATACGTACAGCACCCTCAGTAGCTAAGTCTGAAAGAAAGGTTAGTGCTCTCACTTGTCACATCGATACCCTGTGTTTGATTCGCGGCGAGTCCAGAAAATGTGTCGCTTTTCACTTCAATGTCTCAGTTCATATAGCTTAGATAATGGAGAAGTACATCCCCATTAACTTACCACACTGTTATAATACTTGAATTATATTTAGATTACATCTAGACACTATTCCCCCAAACTGTTTCACAATGTGTCTGAAGATTAAACTCTGTTTTTCTGGTCCATAGTTGGCCAAAAAGAATACGTACAGAATATGTACAATACAATAGAGAATATTTCTATAGCATCCCTTCTTCCCAAAACTTGCACAGAAGCTGTTCACAAATGTTATCTAGAGTCAGTGGCAGCGATAGAAGGTCCAACATTGGGAGGTCAGAATATTACACACAAAAGGTATTGGGGGATATAGAGAGTTTTTATACAATTTTTATCTGGTGTCATTACTCTTGCTACCATTCCATTCCTCATATTGCTGTTGTGTAAGCCTCAATGCACATCGATGAAACTCCAATTCATAAAACATAATTTTCTCTTTTATAGTTAATAAAATTTGAAATGAATTTTTTAATTATCTTATATACTACCAGGGTTCCAATGATCACCAGTTAGCAATCGCTGTTTAATTATTTCATTCATTCGAGTTATTAGTATATACTATTCAATATGAGCCTACATTTTTGTAATATAAATAATGTTTTTGAGTAATAACTGTTAGTCAAAAAAGTAGTTAATTCTTGCTATTAAGATATTAAATCTTTTACCTGAAGAACTGAAAGCTTCAGAAGCAAGTACTATGCATAATAAGGTTATTAAAAAGAAATGAAAAGACTGGATTAGAGTAAATGAATTTGTCCCAATCATTTGATTAGGGTCATGTTATGACATATAATTAATAAGTTTTTAAAATTAAAATGGCATTTATATATTTGATTCTGTTAATACACATCTGGAAAGTATTTTAAATATTTGAAGTTTTCTTCTTTTTTTTGTTGTTTCGTTTCTATTAAGTAAGTTTTCTTCCCTCACACCAGACTATGTAGAGGTAGATTAATGATATTACATAATTACTTTGTAATTTGTATGTGATAAATTATGGTGTTATTAAATAAAATAAAATAAAACTAAACTAAGTTAAAATGCTATTTGTAGATTTATTTGAATTTGCCATTTGTTGCTTAACTCTAATACACTCCCGCATTTCATGAAACTCTTTGCATATTCCAAGGTATTTAAATGAGTTTGGTTTCATGAAATCCATTTCATCGGTGTGCATCGTGCTTCAGTCTCCACTTCTTGCGGTAAGTCTCTACTTCTTTGTGGTAATAAATGAATCGATTTGATGCAAGAGATGACATTTTGTGCATATTTCCGGAAACTAAATTTTTTAAATTAATTAAATTATGATAAGGTGATTAGATAACAAGGTTTGTATAAGTTTTTTTATAATTCCTAGAAATGGAATAGAAAAATCATTCTTTCCACAAACAGTGGGGAGCACAACTGCTCTCCCTATAACCTCTAATTGCCAACACAACTGAGTAGGTAAATTTATACAAAAAACATTGACTAGGTTGTCATAATACATAGTGAAATTGAGATACAAACATACATAATATGACTCAGTTTCAATTCATTGTTTCCCTCTCTCATATCTTGTGTAACACCACATTATACTAACTCAGAAACCCTGTCCTATATTTCGTTAATATCTCACTAAATTTGCATTCACACTTTTCAATTAACCAAGGGGAATGAGCTAAAAAAAAACTGTAATTAGTGCACAAACAAATATGAATGGGATTGAGCAGAATATTACGGAACTAAAAGTGAAACCTAATGTTCTAGGTCTAGGTGTCCAAACAATATGAAATGAATTACTTTATACAAACGATAATATGAAATACATAATGAATATAGATAAAGTGAAGGGATTACACAAATGATGTGGCAATAGACAAGGAAACATGAAATACAAAAATGTTTGAAAACAGTAATACAGTAGAGTGTCCATTATATGAACTAATGTTATATGGGATGGTTCAGATAATAAAAAAAAATTGACTAATCACTTTAAAAGTGGTGGAAAAGTTCACAGAAAAAAATTATTTGAGAGAAAATATTGCATAATTTAATTACTCTGTAATTTGTATGTTATACATTATGGTGTCAATAAATATTATTATATTATAAATGCTTATCTTTAATTCACAGAAAAAGATAAGGTTACTTCTCTAGTGCTGACTAGGATTTGTATTTTCTGGGAATGGAAACACTGACATAACCTCAATTGATTTGTTACATTTCTTTTCCATGTAAGTTTGGATAATTAAACATTTGAATAACTGACATTCTGATAATCGACACTTTACTGAACTGTTTTCTTAATCCTGTCACCCTTACAGTTCTCACTTCTTATGTTTTCTTTTACCCCATAACAATGTTTCACCCCCTTTGTCTTTTACCCTGTAGCAACTGATATACTACATCAATGAGACTAATACACAACACATGAGTAAACACACCCTCCGACAATAATCAATAAGCACAAAAAGTATTTTTAATTTAATTTACCCCAAACATGTTTTATTTATTACACCAACTAACAACACATGTATGTAAATTTGTTGAATCATTAGTTCACAATTAATATATTTCATAACAAAGCACTCTATTTGACAAAAGTTAAACATTTTTCTCTCAAACCATTTAATAGCAAACATAACATCTACTGAATACTTATGACTACATCAAAGTTAAACTGTCCCACAATGAGTCCTAAGGCCCATGGGGTTCACAGAGACTAGAGCTCCACAATTACTAGGCCTCAGTGCGAGGAGGAGGAGATATGACCAGCATCTTGGTGGCCAGTTTGACCCAAGCATAGATGTGGTATTCGTTTTACAGCAGGCTGAGAAAACCTAGTAGTCAGTCTAGCCATTGAGGTATGAAAAATCCCACATCCCACGAGGGATCAAACCACGGTCGTCCAGCCAACAGCTTAGTGCTCTACCCACTGAGCCACACTGACTCCTTGTGACTATGTAATGGACCAACTATTTTAGTGTACACTAGAAAATTTGTCCTTATATAATACCTTATCAGACTTGAAGAATTTCATCCATGGAAAACTATGTACAAGAACATGATTTCTTTTCTTGGGGGGTGGGGGCATACTCATGGTAATAGCTAAGTTATACACATAGCTAATAATTTTACATTTATAGCAATCACACGCAATTCCATATAAGAGACATAAATAAACACATGAATAAAACTCAATAAAAAAAAATCTCATTTTTTTTTCTCAAATAATGGAACAACACAAAAATGTCAACATTCCACAACAAATTAGTTTGGTTCTACACATACAGGAATAAGTTGCAGACTGAAGAGCATTATTTTTAGTGCTTCAGACACATCAATGCAGTTTTGGTTTGCTTTTGCATAATTATGTTGGTTTTCAGAACTCGTGGATAGAGTTAAGTAATTTTTGTGACAACACAACATTTAAGAGTTTCACAAATACATTTTCATAGCCACTATTAAACATATGAGCCATTTTATCCCTTCAAAAGAATAAAGCACTTAATTTACCCTTCTTCAATTTACAAGCTCATAAGTTTAAAAAGGATATGAATCTTAACATTATTACTCTATGAATACACATGTACACTACTATATTTGCATTGCTTGATATCTGATACCAATGGCTCTAGAAAGAATTCATTCACATTGTCTGATGTGTTGCTCAAATATTCCAATGACGAAAAATACATGTTCCAACACATTCATCATACATCCACTTTTTCCCGGTTTTCCTTTTTTCTTTTTCTGGTGCCATACCTCCACATACAAACATTATAAATCAAAACATTTGAACTTTTTCCCACACATCAAATTCATTCAGTAGATTTTCCCTACCAAAACAATTTTCTTATGAGCTGTTGATCTTCAGTAACCACCCACTTTAAAATTCTCTACACACTTTTAACAAATCTATGGTGAATCATAAACCTGGAAATTGCTTCAAAGAATTCAAGATTTAGTTAAAATGCTTCACTCCCACAAAGTTAAATCTAATGCTGTCTAGTCATAAGCACAAGAGCATTTTTCATTAATCAACCACATTCAATCAATTTAGGTTTCCACTGGGTAACTTTTTTTCTAGAAGGACATCCAAAACCCGCCATAAAGTCATTTGATGTGATATACCATTTACATGTCAGCAAAACTCAATAAATTGCAAGAATATTAATGGGACATACTTAAGAATGCTTTTCAAATGTTGTAAGGGCAGCCAAAACTTCACTACATGTATCTTCTCCGATAAGTACTTGTGAGTGTTTGCCAAGTGTTGTAAGGGAAGCCAACACCTCACTGCGAGTATCTTCGTCGGCAAATACTTGCGAGTGGTTTTCAAGAGTTGTGAGTGTAGCCAACACCTCAGTGCATTCTTCATTGGCAAGTATTTCGGAATGCTTTTCAAGCATCGTGAGGGTAGCCACTACCTAATTGGCATGTACTTCCGAGTGTTCCTCGAGTGTCCAGAGGTTGGCAAAAACCTTGCTACAAGTTTTGCATTTAAACTCCTGAACATTGCCATGTGTGTGGTTTATACGTACATGCCTCTTCACTGCAATTGCACGACAGTACAACTTGCCACATATCTCGCACTTATGGTGTTTCTCATCCGTGTGGGTCATCATGTGGTATTTCAAAGTGCTCACCTGGACGTATCTGAGGCCACAGATTTGGCAGGTGAACGGTTTGTCATTTGAGTGTATAATGCTATGACGCTTCCAAGTTGTGGCATGAGAAAATGATTTCCCGCATACTTTGCATTTAAATGGTTTGTTGCCTGAATGCCTGAATCGTCGCACGACAATTCAGATGTTCTATCAAACTGTCTGTCGCACACTCCACACATTAGAACAGTTGAATTTGCATTTGACCAATGCTTTGATTTAAGTTTTAACTTTCTTTCTGATTGTGGTTTTAACTCTCCCTTTGATTGGGGGTTTAATAGTCGTTTTGACTGTCGCTTAGACTTTCCCATTACAGGAGTCGGTTTCTCAACTTCTTCCAAAAGAGCAGATTCCTCAGAATCCTGTGAAACAGTAAATGAATGTTATATATGTCATATAAGAGTTTCAATTCTTTGTCTTTATTTTAACACTTTTATGCTTGTTTCAACATAACATGCGCAGTGACAACATGAATCTGTCAACATAACAAAATGTGTTTTTTTAAATATTCTTCTTAAATGACAATAATTTATCAGCCAGAAAGTACTTTTTCTTTTTCAGAGCACTTAGTGGAGTAGTCATATACGTGGTGGCCACAACAGATCTTTATTCAAAATGAGACACTGCTCTTTTGTTTTGTTTTTCTGTTCCCATCAGAGTAGCATTCTGCTCCGCAGCTGCCTGGTTCTCACCCCCGATCAAGAGAACAATGGAAGGACTGTGGCTATACTATCCTTTACATCTCCGAACATGTAATCGGAGAGTATTAAAATAACAATAATTGCCAAAATATTCAAACAAAGCTGAAACAACTTTAGATAGTAAAGGTTTGATCGATCTCACAAGAATATAAAGTTCATAGCTTCAACTTGGATTTTGATTACAACTTACCTTTAAGTCTTCTTTGGGTTCTGGTTCCTCCTCATGATCAGACGGAGGTAAATCAAGTGGAAAGCCAGTCAGCAAATCATCCTCCTGAAAACATAATAATCAGTAATTCAGTCACTTTATATATTATAAATAAACAAATAAATTAATTAACAAATATATCAATAACTAAGTAAATAAAAAAAATCAATCAATAAATCAGACAAATACATTAATATATCAACAAACAAATAACTACATGAGCAAATAAATATATTAATCAATCAATTCAATAAATAAATCCAAAAATTATTTAATCGATAAATAATTAAACAAATCAAATCAATAATAAATCTATAAATCAATGCATCAATAAATAATTAACTAACTAAACATATTCAATAAATAAATGAATATATTAATTGATAAATAAATCACAAAATCAATCAATGAAGATAAAATAAATAAATATGTTGATATTTCTACATTTACTCATGTTTCAGGACTGATCAAGCATACAAATTATAACAATGACAAAAATTATAATGTGATTAGATATTTAAAGAAATCAACTGACAAAATAAAAGGCAGAAACACTCACATTAAAAAATCCTCTGTCATCCCCATCATCATCAAGATCAAAATTTGGTAGTTCAAAGGAAAAAGTTGACAAGAGTTCCTCCTAAAACAAATAAACGTTAACTTTACTCAATCCTACGAAGAGTGGGATAGTATCTAACAATAACAACAGATGCAAAATACACACAAAATGAAGTAGTCATTCTTAAAATTAAAGCATCAATAATCTCAAAGAAGATCTAGATTGTAAAACAGCAAAAGTCAAGATATTGAATAAATATAAACTCATTTTATTATTAGAAAATTTTTATTAGGAAAATTATGGAAGTGAATAAATATACCAGAAATAAGATAAAAAAGTATTACACTATTTGTCTAAGTCAAGCAAATAGTCTCACAGCAGGCCCCGAAGGTGCCAAAGGGGTTTGCAGAGGGTAGAACTCTGCAATTTCTTGGCCTCGGCACTAGGAGGGTAAGATGTGGCCAGCATCTTGCTCTGGCTGGCTTGACCCCAGGATAGACTCAGCACTCATTTTACAGCTGGATGAATAGGCCTGGGAGTCAGTGTAGATGTTGGAGCATGATTAAAAATCCCAACTTCACCATCTCCCCGTCCATGCAGCAAACAACTCAGTGCTCTACCCATTTTTTTAAAAATACCTACCACTCCACTATCATGGTAGGTCATTTGCACCATGCCAAGCTTAAACATATTCCATATTTATCTATGTTAAATTATGTATTCTGTTGAATACATTTCCTGTACACGCATTTAATTTCCATCAACCAACAAATGCTGCAGGTAATTTCCAAATAATTCTTTTGGTTCTTGACGAGTCATTCTCCAATACGTCATTTGTAAACAGCTGATCAAAAACATCAATTTTCTTCTCTACCAATATATAAAAAATGTAACATCCAATGAGCCAATTTAATGAATTTGTGTTACTCTGAACAATTGAATAATAGTCCAGATGCACTACTATATCATTTGATACATTTTCCATAGAAGTTTTTTTGTATAATTGCTATTTTTTTCTTCACCCATGACCATGTGTGTGATATAATTTTACGTGTTGTTAATCTATGGGATATTGTGTCTACCAAACCACATTCTACACATTCATCACTTGTGCGTATTATAACTGCAAACAATACTTCTGTCAGGATTATATAATGTACAACTTTAAACCATAATGCTTATATTATACTCATTTTTTGCAGAATTATAGCAGAACTTTGCTATGGACATTTTTCCAAACAAATCTCAAATTTACACAAGGATTTCTTACATATACTCTCACCTTTGGCCTTGTGCTGTGCCATGCTGACTCCATCAGTATCTGTAGTAAGCTCAATACCAGTCCATACACTTAACTCAACAATTAACTATAAAACTAAAAAGAAAAATATCCATACAAAAAATTCCACCAGACATATGACAACATCGCGCTTTCGCTCCATTGGTTATATCTCGTTTTTTTCCCTGCGACGACATTAAGGTATTATATCAGTCGCACTCACACGCCATTACACAGCTTCCAAAATATGGCAGCTATAATCCGTGAAAAGGTTACTTCAGGCAGGCCAAAGGTTACTGATCAAGCCCACTCTCCATCTCGGCATATCAATTACTGCTAGTTCTACGAATCGGCTGATGTAGACAACATTTTAACGCAAACACATTAAGATTCTGTTGACACGAGAGAGACACAGAGCTCGTTCTCTAACAATTGGCCGCGAGGAAACTGCTTTGAAGTTAGCTTTCCCCCGGGCTATAGCAATTTTTTGTCTGGATACCACGGCATTTCATCCGGAATGGTTGGAGCTATGCTACGCCACCCTCCATGGCAGACATACTACAACTCCATTCTCCCTTGGTTACATCTCGTTACTATTCTTTCACCGCGAGGACACTGGATAATTGGCAATATTTTGATCGACTTGAAAAGGACATTACGCAAGTCTTGCTCTAGAATACAAAAAATGTTTACATGTTTCACTCTCTACCTTACTGTTTCAAACTTACCTACATCAGAAGTCAAAAACCAAACAAGAAGAGCAAAGGAAGAGAGAGTTCTGCTGTGGGCTGAAAGCTGTTCTTTCAAGAACATAGGAGTCTACAAAACAAAAAATGAAGAAATCAAAACGTAAAAAAATGCAAATATAAATTACAAAGTAAGAAGCCCTGTAAAAAATACATAAAAATGGGCAGACTACACATAATCTTAACAATTTTCAGTTCGCGAAAGATTTATTAGATCACATTGAGANAAAAATGGGCAGACTACACATAATCTTAACAATTTTCAGTTCGCGAAAGATTTATTAGATCACATTGAGATGTGGAATACTTACCATTAGTCATGTTATTTGATACAAAATACTTTACCTAACATGTTACAAAAAATATTATTCTAATTATAAAAATTAATGGAAAAGTCCATGTTATTAATGTGCATGTGTAATTCACTCAAATTACACAAAACTAATAAAAATCCAAACATAATACAGAAGGTTCAAGTCAATGTCAGGCTGCTAAGGCAGTACTAGAGTAGATAGAATTAAATCACTAAAATACCTGAAATCGGCATAAGTATTCAGGGTACTCTAGTAAAAATGGCATTTGGTATGGCCATTTGTTATCACCAAACGGCTATTGGTGGTCATATGAAATGAATGCCGTTTGGCGATAACCGATAGCCACTCAATGGCCATTTTTATTAGAGGTAACATGCACTCATTGTGATTTCAACTTGAAATGAAATAATTGTAATTACAATTGTTTTGAAATACATTGCATTTTATGAAAAAAAAAACACACTTATTTTCAATAAAAGACCAACTTTAAATCACGAAAATGATGGAAAATTACTTTGATTTGTAGCAAATTTTCCGTGGTATTTTTTATATCACTTTTATTGATGTAGCACCGGACATTGGCTGTGAACGTTGTAAACACTCCTTCACGAGTCGGTACTCGGAAGTTGAGAGTTAAAATCCGGTGAGATGATGTGATCAAGTTAAAATCACAATAAGTACATATAATTCTGCTCACTTATGCATATTTCAGGTACTTTAGCGACTTTATTCTACTTACGCTAGTACTACCTCAAGAGGTCACTACGATAGCCATCGGCGCCGGTTACCAACGAAGTAAGAGAATCTACTCCGAGTCGTATACGGCGCTTTTCTCCCCACATACGACTGAACCGTGCACTTGCTCTAAGCGTATCGCGTATTACACAGTTGTAGACAATAATGTATGTTAGAATTAGTTGAGAAATTACCTCTAATTGTTGCTCTCTACGTTCTCGTTCCTCTTCAAGGTCAAATCCAGGCATGTCGAGAGAAAATCCAGACATCAACTGGAAATTCTGAAAAAAAAAATACCATTCATGTTATTTACTAAACAAATTTAAAAAAATAACCGACACATATTATTATTCAGCGTTTTGAGGAAAAGTACAAATAGAAACATAACAGGAGAACAAACTCGCCAATTTTTACAAAGAATTATTAGCATGTTATATGCAAAACTCGCGGCGATAGAGAGGTAACGCGGGAGGAGCCTTAAGACCACGTGAAAGTCAAGGTGTCAATTCCAGCATTGCGAGATTGCCGACTCTTCCTCTTGCTGAAGACACGTGGGCGTATTATTCTTGTCGGCAGAATCTTTGTGATTTTACGTTCGGATGCTGTCGCTAACATCAACCGATTCGTAGAACCTACAGTAATTGATACGCTAACTGTGACGGATAGAGAGCTTGATCATTAACCTTTTGCCATAATTACACTGTCTGAAGTTAGCTTTTCCACGGGTTATAACAGCCTTTGTGAGGGTGTCATGGCGTGCCATCTGGAATGGGTGGAGCTACGCTAGGTGGGACCTCAGCGCGACAGGTGAGCGCTCGACGCGCCGCGCGATAATCTGGGTCTAGGAAAACGGCCCTTAAGCCGAACCCCGGTCATCTAGCCAGCAACTCAGCGCTCTACCCAGATTCACGCTTACTCCACAAGATAGGAGTTATTCAGCGAAATGGTACCAGAGATATCACTTTCCAAAAACTNCGCTTACTCCACAAGATAGGAGTTATTCAGCGAAATGGTACCAGAGATATCACTTTCCAAAAACTGCTGTTCTATTTATAGATCGGTGGGCATTCTGCGTTACGGGTATAGGGAACTTGACGAGCATTGCCGCTCGCAGCGGACGTACGTAGAGAAGAGTTGTTGTGTCCTTTGTTACGATATAGTGTATGTCCTGTGTGAACATTTTCCGTGTAAATATATACGAGAAGACCTCTTTTATATGCATCTCTTTTGCTTTGGTAAAGTCACTTTGTTTTATTATTCGCAGTGACGGACGATGACGAAGTTACAGATGATGCGTTAGTTTACCTGACTGAAAATGATGTTCCAGGACCTCCACTAGTGCACAAAATGAGAAAGAACCATATGTTCATGTACTCTAGTTACGTTCGATAAGTTATGTGCTAGCGGATTTATTAATTCATTTTTGACGTATGTTTTTCAGACTATTTGGAGGAAGACTAAATAAAACGAAATAAACTCATAGCGAACCTACCTCACAAACATCGGGCCCGGTTTACACAACTCTAGGGGTAAGCGAAAATCTGGCACCCGCAACACTCGAAATAAACTGACAAAACTGAAGGTTTTGACTCTGTTGCGACACGTTTATGATTTTGGAGAATATTTTATTAGAGTCAGTTTACTGTGTGACTGCATCAAAGAATTGCATATATTGTACTTTCAATCCTGATGAACACATATTATTTCTCGGAATTCTTCACCTTTATGACTCATTTCGACGGTTTGGAATTTTCCAACAGAAATTCTCGCTCAACGAAATGATCGTG
The DNA here is from genome assembly GCA_002313205.1 of Laupala kohalensis. Lineage (NCBI taxonomy): Eukaryota > Metazoa > Arthropoda > Insecta > Orthoptera > Trigonidiidae > Laupala > Laupala kohalensis. The sequence goes on along the minus strand of NNCF01128116.1, from coordinate 24,794 downwards.
AAATATTATGGTCTCAATAGGCAAAAATAATTCACAAAGGGGAAGCTGATTAGATTGGGTTACAAGCGATGTCTTCCCTGCAGAATTTTCCAGATGATACTGCTAAACTATTGATTTGCGTTGTGAAACTGAGTCAGAACATACATGTAAATGTGATGGTAGCACGAAAGATACACGTATGTGCGGCACCCCTCCTTGATATCTCAAAGAAATGTACATTTAGAAATGCGCTTCGATGAAATGGACCATTATGTAGGGAAAAGTGCTTAATCACACTCCATTTTTTAATCGCCAATAACCGCCCATATACACCAAAAATACTGAATTAAAAGACGGGATGGTGGAGCAATTCTGAAATGAAATGTATTGCCTTATAAATAGATCAAGTAAGGTTTTTTCACGTATTTTTACACGTAATGTAAAGGTCTTGGAGCGTTTTTAGTGAAAATTAAGATTGACGATATTTTCTTCTCCGATTTCACCTGGAATGACACACATACTCAGAACCCAAGGGTTCATCGGGAGTGGGCCCTCGTTCGGAATTCATGGGATGATACCTTGCTTCTTTCCTGAGTGTAACTTAGTTTATTGCCGGCTATGCCGGCGGTAGCTAGCTACTGACAGGGTCTCTCAAGTCGGACAGGTCTCAACTGAGGCTCCACAACGACCTTTCTTTCTTAACCCATCCTTCGATTCCAAACTTATCCAAACCCAACTCTAAGGTGTACGGCGATCCGTGCTGATAGGGTCGTGGCACACGGAGCCCTGGGATACCTGGCGACCTCCCTTGTATAATAGCCTTACCTAGGCATGCGGGGCTCTCCCTAGATGGACAGTCAATTTCTCTAGCTTCTCGTGGGAATCTTATGGATTCTACCAAAATACCGACAAGGAGGCCGGGCTGAAACCCAGCGGAGACGGGGCCGCCGACGGAACCATCTAGCCTGCCAGTGGACTCAAGGGCACCTGGAGGAGTGTAACCGCAGGTGTAGTCGGGAAGTTCGCAGAGGAAGAGCTGGGGTGAAGGGTAAGTATGTTATCTTTTATCCAAGTTAATTTGCAGCACTGCATTGCGGCCTCTAGAATACTGATAAGAAGTACAGACAGAGGTGGGTTTTCAGTTGCTCTCATACAGGAACCATGGCTAAGGCAAGATCATATCATGAGACTGAGTTGTAAGGGTTACACACTGTTCTGTGCTGGAACAAGTGTCAAACCCAGAGCATGTATACTAATTAAAGGTATGAACGATTGGGCAATACCAGGATCCGTCGCCAGGGACCTGGTTGCTGTACGAATAAGAGTGGTGTAAGAGCAGCAACAGTAAAAAGATCGTGTTTGCTCAGCTTACTTTTCTAGTGACTCAGATTCCCCACCCCCGGAGGAGTTCCGAAAACTGGAGGCATTTTGCAAAAGACAGGGACTCAACTTGGTGGTGGGCTGTGACACCAATGCTCATCATGACATGTGCACAGACACCAATCACCGGGGCAAGGATGTGATCGCGTACTTGTGTACGACTGACTTAGAGATCTTGAAAATAGGAAACATCCCGAACTTCAGCAATCGCAGGAGTGACGGAGTCATAGACCTAACTGTGGGCTCCATGGATATCATGGATGACTTCATGGACTGGAGAGTTTCTAGGGAATCCTCGTTGTCAGACCATAGACACTTTGTTTTCAACATAAAGGGCTCGTTCAAAAGGGAATCCTATAGAAATCCTAGGCGGACCGACTGGGTCTCATTCAGGAAGGACTTGAGGAGGAGACTGGAGAATGGCCCTTTGTATAGGTACAGCAGTAAAGGACAACTGGAGTTGGGGTAACCTATGTTACTCAGACCTTAATCTTTTGTTACGAGATGAATTGCCCAGTTGTGGAGAGGAGAAAGACATCAGGTAGCCTTAGATGGAATAGCTACCTGGATGACCAGAAGGCTGTGGAAAAGGCACAGGACCCTATGGGATCTGGCAAGAAGAGATTCTTTCAGGAGTCTCAGAGGGAATATAAGGCGGAAGTAAGGAAGGCCTCCAGGAAATTCTGTAGGCAGTTCTGTGATGATATATCACATCTTGTTAGGATTTACAGGGTATGTACCATGTGATACGTACATTCCCTGTGGCGACAGGCAAAAGTGGTCTTTATACCTAATCCTGGCAGACCATGTCATACCAGGCCTAAGGACGATCGTCGTATCAGTCTAACTTCTTTTCTTCTGAAAACAATGGAGAGACTTGTAGACAAATCAGGGAGAGGGTGCTGAAGGATCGACCACTGCGTCCTCTTCAGCATGTCAATCAACAAGGAAAATCCGTTGAAACGGATCTTCAGTAGCTAGTGACGAGGCTGGAGAGTACACTTGACCAACAACAACTAGCTATGGTTGTTTTCCAGGACATAGAGGGGATTTTTAACCGTACTATGTTAAGCTCAATAACACGTAGCTTAGTGAAAAGAGGAGTTAGTCCTACATTATAAAAATGGATCATAGCCTCCTTGCAGGGTCACCAAGTTCTTCTATTTCTCAACGCTGTTATGTTGAGAGCTATCATAGACAAGGGGTGTCCACAAGGAGGAGTTTTGTCACCAACTCTGTGGTGTCTGGTGATGGATGATCTACTTACCAGACTCAATGTTGGTGAAACCTATGCCTTGGGTTACGCTGACAATATCAGCTTGGTGGTCGCGGACAATTTTCCCAGTACGGTTACGGAGCTCATGCAGGGCTCCTTACGTAGTGTGGAGAAATGGTGCCAGGATACATGCTTGTCAGTTAACCCTGACAGGATGGAACTAGTTGTTTTCACGAGACGGAGGTTCGATGGCTTGTCGGAGCCCTTATTTGGAAGACTAGTCAGATCAACTTCAATTAGGTATCTTGGAGTGATCTTAGATGCCAGGCTAAGTTGGGCAATTAATCATAAAGTCGAAAATGCATGCAAAATTTTGTGGGTGTGTCGTAGAGCTATTAGGAGGACATGGGAACTAGAACCAAAGGTGGTCCACTGGCTCTAAGTTGCTATTACAAAACCTACGATCACTTTCGCGCTACTGGTCTGGCTCTTGGGTAGGGACGGCAATTACCAGACTAAACAACATACAAAGACTAGCTTGTTTNACAACTGTGCCCCATAACCTGTCTCTTATACACATCTAGATGTGTATAAGAGACAGCTTATATATTAAGGAACTGGCTAGCATGGGCGCATAGCGCCTATGGTCACTCGGCGGATGGTCATTTAAGAATCCTCTCTAAGGACACACTGCAATCCTGACAAGGCTCCGGGTACCGAGACCTGTCAGGAATGATTGGGGACCTGATGGGTCCCGGGTATAACCTAGATTATAAATTTTCTGTGGTAATTCCCACAAGAGATGATTGGGTCATTGGCCTCGGGACTAGTCTCCAGGTTGCGGGCCACATTTGGTTTACGGATTTGGTTGACTCAAAATACAACTAATATCAAGCTTGTAGGCAGGGGGCATAAAAATGTATTTCAGCATATGTAATTTTAAGGACAAATCAATGTATATATGTATATAAGTTAAGTAGAATAAATGTGTTTTTGAGAACTTGACATGTACTTACAAGATCCTATTTCCTTTATCTATTTTGCTTGTTGAAACATACAAGTCCCCCTTTTTTCCTATGTTGTGACGAATGGTCATTCGTTCATAACACCTCACTCTTCTCGGTTCTCGGGTAAATACACGAGAATCTCGAATAATGGTATGTAAATGTTACGTAGAAGCGCTTACCGTCGTGATTCACAGGGTTGAAGGGGCCTGTAACATCACTACTTATAACTTCAAGAATTCGCTTGGGCTTCCTTTCATCTGGGATTGGCTTGAAAGGTTGTCTGGTCTGTTTTTCTTCCATGCACACGTTACATATCGAAGTTGTGGGATACACGCAAGAATGTCCCATTCGTCTGTGTTCAAGTTCAATTTTTGCCGCTTCGCCAGATAGTGCATGCAGACCAAAATAAATGACACACAAACCTCCACAGCGACTTCCTTCAAACAAAAGGTTGTTCCTGGTTGAGTACACTTTGACTTTTTCCTCACTGAAGACTATTTTCAATCCAGATCTTTCCATCTGAGCGACAGAAAGGAGATTACTGTCGAGGTCTCGGCAACATAGCACATTCTTAAGCTTCACTTTCAATCCGTTGTTCGCAAACATGCACAAAGATCCACGTTTACTGGCTATATGTCTTTGTCCCTACTTCGCCACGTCAATTTTCACGTCAGTAACATCCATCAGATAACGTTCGTATTTTTNGTCGTTATCATTCTTCTCTTTCGTTTTGGAGTAGACGGTCCGCACGACGCTTCCCGCAGGTTGCACGTTTCGCGCTGAGTTTGATTCCGCAAAAGTGCCAACCTCTTCACAAAGGAACGAAATTCCCTTGTCCGTGTCGGTGATATTATTTTTCCGTTCACCATCTGCTAAATTCGCTCTGTTCTGATCCAATTTAACTTTACAATACCGTCGTATATGTCCAATCTGATCGCATCCGTGACAACGAAACGGAAACTCACGTTTGGGTTGATTCTGTGGTTGTTGTTCTCCGAATGTACGATGGAAATTCTGCCTGCCGCCTCGTCCTTTTCCCCGTCCGTGGGAAAAACACGCGACCTTGTTTCCCTCACCTGCTGAGTTTCGAATTTTTCCTTGTCGTTCAGCCTCTGGAATTAATTTTCCTTTTACGAACTCGTAAGTGAGAGGCTTATCATCAACTGGATCGCTGAACGCAATATCAATTGCCGTCGTAATGACCTGAAATGATTCCGGCATCTGAGACAATAACACGTACAATTTCGTCTTCGTCCACCGTCGCACCACAGTCCGAAGATCACACAACATCCGGTCAAATTCGGCAATGTACGTCTGAAAACTTCCGTTCTTGTATCTCATCGCCGATAGCTGACGTTTTAACTCAACCTGAGCGATGATTCCTTTCTGTACGTAAAATGTTTTCTCGAGCGATTCGAACATGTCTTTGGCGCTCGTTTTCCCTTCTACAGTCGCCAGTACACTCTGTCGTCCAACAATGTGACCAAAATGTCCCGAGCTTTTACGTCGATTTTCTTATAATTTTCCGCGGACATTAAAGCCGGTTTGTCACTCAGAGCTTCCAGGCAATCCTTTTGCTTTAGATAAATTTTCAATCGGAATTCCAAATCCGAAAATGCGGTTCCATCGAATGGTTTGATTGAGGTGTTGAGGTTAGCCGATGCCATGTTCTCGAGTCGTATCAACGTTTCCAGAGGGAACTTCCACTCCGCGACTTTTCCGACCGATTTTCACAAAAAACAAATTCGAACTCTAACTCACAACTGGGCCCCATAACCTTTTAATAGTTTCAGGGCGAAAATAGACAAAGACAGTTTGATATAAACACGATTTATTCCAGAGCAAAGAAGAGAGCACATGTACACTTTACTCATCCGATCCAATAACTCACAAAAGCAGGAATGCAAACCTGACAAAACGATTTTACAATGCTAACAATTTTACCCTTCTCGAAATCGATCGGTCTTAGGCGTTTATGGGCTCCCAGACGTACATGATGATTCTACGGAGCTCGGTAGAGTTGCTGACCTATGGAGAAAATAATCAAAGACCCAATGTTGATGCTTGGGAAACATGATTCTCCGGACCAAAAACATTTTTTTGAGTCCGTACGAGCAGTCATAGATGGTAATAGTGATTAGTTGTCATCTAGAGTATTTTTTCTCGATGGTCTCGGAGGATATGGTAAAACTGAACTAATACGCGTTCTACTCGCTTATGTGCGGTGTCATCAAAAAGTAGCTATCGCTGTTGCTAGCTGAAGCATTGCTGCTAGAAATATGCCCGGTGGAACAACGGCACATAGCATATTTTCTCTACCTCTCGATCTAGGGCAGGGAACGGGGGTTCGGAACATTACAAACGGTTCTCAGCGCGCAGAACTCATTCGCGCTGCGCAGTTGATTGTTTTCGATGAGGCCCCCATGACTCACCGCTACATTTTTGAAATACTTGAAACGTCCTTGAGAGATCTCATGAATATTGATGCGCCTTACGGAGGTAAGATCATCTGCTCCGGAGACTTCCGTCAAATTGCACCTATCGTTAAAAAAACCCGCACATACACGGACATCGTTAGTGTTTCCCTCCGAACGTCTCCTCTTTGGCGATTCCTTCAGGTGTTTTCCCTTACGACACCACACCAAACAGGTGGTTGCGCTTCCTATTCCGAACACTTGCTTCAAGTTGGAAACGGAACAGTGAAAACGAGAATCGTCACTCAGAGTCTCGTAAAACATACCTTGATACCGATGCCAAGAGTCAGATATGTTACAACTCTGGAGGACCTCGTTACAGACTTAACATTCTGAGAAACCCAGATGAGTGTGCGAAACGAGCCATCGTCGCTACTCACATTCTTAATGTACAACAGATCAACAATAAGATCTTGAACTCCCTAGAAAGGGCGTCTTCACGAGCTTCGCAGTGCAGATAGCACGGATAGGCAATAAGACAACCACGGACTAGATGATGACGTTCAGCTCTTGAACCAGGCCTCTAGCAAAGGGTGTGTGTACCTCTGACTACGTATTGCGACTTAAGGTCGGATGTGTATGCGTCATTATGAGAAATTTGAACATTGCTGATGGTCTCGTAAATGGGACTCATCACGGTCAGAATGCCTGGTAGTACAGATAGATTCGGTATTCCGAGGATTAAATTTAGATTCTCCTTTGTAGAAGGCTCACCTTTACGAGTTTTACGTCGTCAGTTTCCTCTTATGTTGGCATACTCAATCTCAGGCCACAAAAGTCAAGGTCTAACAATAGACTACGTCGGAATTGATTTAAGATCCGACTGCTTCACTCATGGTCAACTGTACGTTCTTCTCAGTAGAGTAAGAAGACCTTGTGATATTCTAGTCCTCGTGCCAGAGTTCAAAGTGCTTGAAGAAGTAGCTTACACCAAGAACATTGTGTACAAGGAATTACTTCTTCAAGAAGGGTGTGAATGACTGTGTAACGAACTGCAATTTTCAACCCTTTCGTAAGAAAGAAGAAGCGTAGTGTACATATAGTGTATAAGTTTGAAAATAAGAAATAGTTAAAATAGTATGTAGGTCAGTACAAGTTATCTCATAGAATCATTTAATATGTAGTTCACGTAATTTTCATTTAAACTCATTTCCATATTTTTCATAATACGGCTTTTTAGGATTACTATTAGTTTTCTTGTTCTAATTTAACATAGTCTGCACTACTTAGAATTCATTTTAGTGTCTCGCATTATAACTCATTTTATAAATCTGAATCATATTATTCTTTATCCTAAAACATTTTACTCATTAATTGTATTGTTAATCTTATATTTCACGATGTGGACAAGGACAAGGCCTGTAAGGGATACCACGTTAAAAAAAACGCGCCATGCACATTACCTTGATGGTGGTGTGGAAAGATGTGCGTAGTGTGTCTAGGACAGTTTTATTAAAAACACTAATAGTCATAAAAAAAGGAACAATATCATATGTGATTCTTAATTATATATGTACGTTTCCTATTCAAAAATGTTACGAAATTAAGAAGAAACTTGTAAAGTATTAGTTTTGCGAAATGTGGCTAGAACTTTGCATTACGCATTTTAAATTATTCACAAGGGCGCAGTGCCTTACTAGAGTGTAAAATCAACGGCGAGCAAAGCGATTAATACTTCCATTTCGAACGTGTGTGTACAAATATTATTATGAAATTACCAATTAACAGACAATGAATATATCCCACGACTCTACATTTTATATTAATATTTTTTGAAAAGGACATTGTTTTCAAGCTTTAAGAAATTAAGGTGCGTACGATAAATAAAAGAAAGTGCAAAGCTTGTTACACATATTAGTAATTATTAAAGTATTAGGTACTTGTTCTAGTCGTACAAGCATGAACCTCGGCTCATCTTGTAGCTGGAGAAGGACAATGAATGTTAAAATTCCTAAAATATGACAATATCAATTTTTAAATACATTTTTCGGTGATTTAATATTACGTAAATCACACGAACATTAGCTTGTGGATGTGCCACGCAAACTTGTCAAAGCCGCCTTGAACGTTTTGTTTACAAAAGTATTGTACGTTTAATGGCGGCAAACTGCAGAAGAATCGTATTGGGATGTTAATCAAAGGATAGTGTGCAAGTTATTTACGGTTTTATAGACGTGTTAAAAGTATTGTGAATTATATATGTGTTTTGTTGTCTTGTGTCTTTGCGCAAAAAAAAAGTGACCAACATCGTATCTTTGAAAACTAATTTGAAACGGCATCAATGACTAGTTTCCAAACGTAATCGTAATCAAGTTTTTTTCGTCGAAATAACATTTTTTTAAAATTAATGTGTCGTATATGTTTTTGTGAATGATTAGCTGAGGTACGTATTTGTGTTATTATTTACATTGCAAATATGCTTATTCTATACGTTGTCAAAGTGTGTTTTCAAATTCGTGAAATTCTTAGAAATGCATCATTTTCCTAGACATGTTTGATATAATTTGCTTTGGATTATTTTGTTGTGTTGAGATTAAAATTCATATATGATCTTAAAAAGTGCAAATACAAAGTTCATAGTAAATTAAAGATTTTCATTTTATTAATGTGCACTTGTTGAGCCAATTTAAGTACGCAACGGGCGATGGCAATTTGTATAGATTCCTTGATTCAATACAAAAGTTTGTTTACTTTCGTAAAGAATGGTGTTTTAGGCTACAAACAATAATTTCTACCATGTAAAACAATGTTATGTTAATTTTATATTTCAAAACAGTGTTTTATATTCTTCTTGAGTATCATGTACTACGTGTTGAATTGTTTTGTGTCTTTATTAAAAAATAAGGTGACAAAAATAGTATCTTTGAAAACATATTTGAAACGGCATCAATGATTAGTTCCCAAACGTCATCGTAATCAAGTTCATTCGTCGTAATAACATTTATTAATTAATGTGTCGTATGCGTTTTTGTGAATGAATTGCTCAGGTACGTATATGTATATTATTTGCAATATTTACTTTGCTAAAGTGTGTTTTCGAATACCTGAAATACTTATAAGTAATCTATCATTGACCTTGACATGTTTGATATAACTCGCTTTGAATGTATTCGTAGATTTGAGATTACAAATTGTTTACGATCTTCAGGAGTGAAAAGTTTAAAGGTAATCAATTATAAATTATAAAGTGTTTTTATTTTATTAATAAAGTCTGGTCAAGATAATTCATGTAAAATCAGCAGACCGTGACATTTTGTAAAGTTTCCTTGATTCATTTCAAAAGTTTGTTTACGTTTGTAAAGAATGAAGTTCTAAGCAACAAACAATAATTTTTACAATGCAAAAGAATGTTAGGTTAATTTTATATTTCACAACAGAGAAAGTTGTTAAATAACAAATATATAAAGTGATTTATATATTTTTAATAAATTTTCTATTTCGGAATCTCTTATAATACGTCCTGCAATGGACCGAATTTACATTTCGTATCCTTTGCAAAGACACTCAGCGAAATCCAGTAAGTAAATTTTGCATTCTTTAAGTAATTGTATTTGTGGACATTTGAAACAGGATCTGAAGAATAAAATAAGTTGCCAAACGTAATGGTAGTCAAGTTTTATACGATGAAAGAACATTTTTTCATTACTGTGTCGTATTCGTTTTTGTGAATGTTTGGCTAAGGTACGTATTTGTATTGCAAAGATGCTTATTCTTTACGTTTCCACAAAGTGTTTTTATATACGTGTGATACTTATAAGGAAAGTATCATTCTCCTAGATATTCATGATTGATATTACTTTGAATTCTTAAAAATTATCTTTACAATCTTCAAAAGTGCAAAAACTAAAATCACTATTAATATATAGTGTTTTCATTATATTAACATGTGTGCAGCAGGCCGTGGAAATTTGTATTGATTCCTTGATTCATTGAAAAAGTTTGTTTACGCTTTTAAAGAATGAAACTTCAGACAAGAAACAATTTTTACCATGTTAAATAATGTGAGATTAATTTCAAATTTCATAACAGTTTTAAACGTTCTACTTGAAACGTATTTTTTAATTATTCAAATAACATTCACTACTTTGAAATTTCTTACAATATGTCCAACAATAAAACGTATGTGCGTTTTAAGTTCATTTCAAAGAGACTCAGCGAAATACAGTGATAACATTCTGCTTTCTTCATCTAATTTTGTTTGTGGACATTTGAAACGGAATCAGAAGAATGACAATGAGAAGTTGCAAAACGAAATCGTAAAGCTTCATACGTTAAAATAGATTTTATTAAATAATATGTCGTATAAGTACAGTCAATGTTTAGTTCAGGTACGTATTTGTATTTTATTTTTATTGCAAATATGCTTCTTAATTACACTGCCAAAATTAGTTTTTGAATACGTGAGATACTTATAATGAATGAATAATCCTTGACATGTTTGATATTACTTTCAATTTTTTTTGTAAATTTAAGACAGAAATTCGTTTTACTATTTTTAAAAGTGAAATTAATAAAATCTTTATAAATTATATAGTGTTATAATTTTTTCAATAAGACATGATCAAGCCATTTTTCTATTCAGTGGGCCGTGAAATTTTGAATCGATTCACAGAATCGTTTCAAATGTTTGTTTACGTTTTAAAAGATAAACGTTTTAGGCAAGAAACAATAATTTAAACTATATAAAAGTGTGTTAGTTTCTTTTTATATTTCAGAATCTAGTTTATACGTATTTATAAATTTTATTACAAAAATTTACTCTTTCTTAATCTCTTACAATACGACCAAAAATGGACCGTATTTGCATTTCCCGTTCATTGCAAAGACATTCAACGAAATACTGTGAGTACATTTTGCTTTAATTGTGCAATATTTAAGGCTTCTTAAGATACAAATTTTTATATTAGGTTAGAACGTTTTACATGAAAAAAAAATTTCATCTATCTGTCATTTATACATATCATTATAAGTTAGTTGTTATATCGTTTAAATAACATTTTTTAATGTGTCGTATGCGTTTTTGTGAATGATTAGCTCAGGTACGTAATTTTATGATCATTGCAATGATGCGTATTATTTTCGTTAGCAAAGTTTGTTTTTGAATAATTGAGATACGTATAAGGAATTTATTGTATTACAAGACATGTTTGATATAACTCACTTTTAAGTTTTTTTTAAGCATTGATATTAAATTACGTTTGACAATCTTTTAAAGTGCAAAAACTGAAATCTTAGTATATTGTAGAGTGTAATTATTTTATCAATTAGACATGGTCAAGCCATTTAATGTTAGCAGCAGGTCATGACATTTAGTTTAGATTCCTTGAATCATTTCAAATGTTTGTTTACGTTCGTAAGAATGACGTTTTAGGCAATAAACAATTATTTTTACCCAGTTAAAGTTTGTTCAGTTAATTTTATATTTCACAGTAACTATTGTGTAGTATGTGTGTTTATGTGTTTTTTCCTCAAACAAATAGACAAATATCCGATTTTTGAGAACTTACTTGAAACGGCGTGAGAAGAATAACGATAACTAATTGTCAAACGTTATCGTAGTTAATTTGTTGAAAAAACGTTTACTTATTAATGGGTCGTATGCGTTTTTCTGTATGATTTGTTCTGGTACGTATTTGTTTCAATATTTATATTGCAAAGATGTTAATTATTTTCATTTAAAAGTGCGTTTTTTAATACGAGAGATACTTATAAATAATGTATTATATACCTAGACATGTTTGATATAACTCGCTTTGGATATCTTTGTAGTATAAATATTGAAATTCGTTTAACGATTTCTAAAAGCGCAAAAACGATTATCATTGTAATTTATATGGTGTTTTTATTTTATCAATAAGACATGTACGAAACAGGCGGTGGTAATTTGTATATATTCCTTGATAAATTTCTAAAGCTTGTTTACGTTCGTAAATAATGAAGTTTTGGGCAAGAAACAATAATTTCAACCATGTTAAAGAATGTTTGGATAGTTTTACATTATACAACTACGTATTATGTTCTACTTGAAAGGAATATATTAATCTAACTTAAAAAAATTAACTATTGCGGTATCTCTTACAATACGTCCAACAACGGACCGTATTTACATGTCATTTTTAATAAGAATCGATTCTTTGATTCATCTCAAAAGTTTGTTTACATTCTTAAAGAATAAAGTACAAGCACGAAACTTGGTTTATCCTGTTGATGGAGAATGACAATGAATTCTTAAAATTTGACAATATTAATTCTAAAGTACATTTTACGGTGATTGAATATTACGTTCATCATACAAATTATTGCTTGTGGATGTGCCATGCAAACTTGTCAAAGCCGCCTTGAATCTTTGTTTACAAAAGTATTGTACGACTAATGGCGGCGAACTGCAGAAGAATCGAATTGGAATATTAAGCAAAGTATACTGCAAAATATTTAATATTTTATAGCAGTGATAAAAGTATTGAGAAAAATATGCGTTTAATTGTTTTGAGTCTTTGTGCAAATATTAAGTGACAAAAATAGTATCTTTGAAAACTAATTTGAAACGGCAACAATGACTAGTTCCCAAACGTAATCGTAGTAAAATTTCTTTCGTCGTAATAACAATTAATCATTCATGTGTCTTATGCGTTTTTTTGAATGTTTGGCTAAGGTAAGTATTAGTATTTTATTTACTTAGCAAATATGCTTATAATATACGTTGTCCAATTGTTTTTTTAAATACGTGACATTCTTAGAAATGTATCATTTTCCTAGATATGTTTGATAAAATACGCTATGAATTATTTAGGACAAAAGAATTAAGCAAGAGGAATCGAATGAGTTCAATTTGAATTGAATTCATTTTTTTTAGAAAGACACAATCTTCGATTTACAACATTGGTGTTCACTATTTCGTGTTGGAATAACTAGAAAATTGGTGTCAGGCTGAAGTAGAGTCTAGAATTAACTCCTGTAAAAAGAATTTTCTTAAAAACAAATATGAAAGAAGTTATGTCATCCTTTGCAAATTAACCCAATTTTCTAAAAGTTTAAATATCTTTGGTTGTTTTACAAATTTTGCAGAGCAGAAAATATAGCAAAAAGGAATGAAACAAGAGAAAACGAGAGAGCATTTCGATGAAAAATGTAAATTGGGAAGGACAAAATCCAGGATTTTCAAAACAAGTGTTGACTATTCTGTCACAGAATAACATGAAATATAGAGTCAGATTTAAGTTGAGTCTAAAATTAACCTCCGGAAAAGGAATTTTCCTAAAAACATATATGAAAGAAGTAATGCCGTACGATGCACATGAACCCCATTTTATATAAAAGTAAATCTCTTCGTTGAGGATATAATGCAAGTTATTTAAGATTTTATAGAAGTGTTAAAAGTATTGAGAACTATATGTGTTTAATTGTTTTGTGTCTTTGTGCGAAAATTAAGTGACAAAAATCGTATCTTTGAAAACTAATTTGAAACGGCATCAATGACTAGTTCCCAAACGTAATCGTTGTCAAGTTTTATTCGTAGAAATCTCTTAGATTGCGGTGAACCTCACCGCCAGGTAACAGATTAATCATGTTACGTCGAATGAAAATGGTAGACGGGACCGGGATTCGAACCCGGGACCTTGAGCTCTACGCGCTCATGCGCTTACCGACTGCGCCATCCCGTTCGCTTCTCGGGTCCGTCTATCATTCTCATTCAACTTGTGAAACCCAAAGAC
>NNCF01128116.1:0-10614 GCA_002313205.1 Laupala kohalensis | reverse complement strand
TCCTATGGGAGTCGCCTCAGATGAGGAATCTAGTCTCTACGAGACCACCTCAGAGGTCTTTGGGTTTCACAAGTTGAATGAGAATGATAGACGGACCCGAGAAGCGAACGGGATGGCGCAGTCGGTAAGCGCATGAGCGCGTAGAGCTCAAGGTCCCGGGTTCGAATCCCGGTCCCGTCTACCATTTTCATTCGACGTAACATGATTAATAAGTTTTATTCGTCGAAATAACATTTATTCATTAATGTGTCATATACGTTTTTGTGAATGATTAGTTCAGGTACGTTTTTGTATTATTATTTATATTGCAAAGATGTTATATATATCCATTGAAAAGAGTTTTTTTTAATACGTGATGTTTTTATAAGGAATGTATTATATTCGTAGTCATGTTTGATATAACTTGCTTTGAATAACTGTAGTATTGATATTGAAATTCGTTAAACGATTTTAAAAAGTGCAAAAACTATGAACATTTTAAATTATATCGTGTTTTTATTTTATCAAGGGTTTTTGGAGATGACGTTGCTCAGTTTCTGTTCCGCTTTTAGTCGTCTATGGTCGGGAGGATCTATGTGGGCCAGTACAGGGAGCCAAGGAGTGGGTCCTAATGTTCCCGAGATTATTCTCATTGTTTCCTTGAGTAGCACATCCAGCTTCTTAACATCCGGATCTTTCAGATCTTTAAAAGTGCAAAAACTAAGGTTATAGTAATTTATAGTGTTTTTATTTTTCCAACAAGACATGGTCAAGCCAAATTATTGATTCATAGCCAAATTTGCAGCAGGTTGGGAAAATTTGAATCGATTAACTGATTCTTTTGAAATGTATGTTTACATTTTAAAAGAATAACGTTTTAGGCGAGAAACAATAATTTATACTGTGTAAAAGTATTTAGGTTATTTATATATTTCAGAACACTGTTTCATGATCAAGTTAATTCGTATTCATAAATGTTTCTAATCAAATTCTCTATTTCGGAATCTCTTACCATACGTCCAATACATTGGACCGTACTTGCTTTTTACGTTTATTGCAACGACATTCAGCGAAATACTGTGAGTATATCTTGGCCTTTGTGTATAATTTTTAGGGCATCTTAGGAAACAAATTTTTAGTTCTTGTTTCAACGTTTCTCGCGAAAAAGAAATTTTATCAGTCATCTGTCGTTTATACGTATCATTACAAGTTATTTATTTTCCTCCTCGCAACTTCTGTACGCAGGTGGCCCATTTGTTTACTCCTTGAATACAGTTAGCCAGTAGCATTACGACTCAAGGAATAATATTGATAAATTTCAATATTATACATTTTGATAGAAATAGTATCACTATTTTGTTAGTTGTAAACACTAATAGTGCATGTTTAATAAAAAATTACAAAATTTGTGTAAATTTCACTAAGAATTTTTTAGTGTTATTTTTGCTCGAAAATTGAAATATATGGGATATGCGAAAAACGCATATCTGGGAGAAATGCATATATGGGAAAAATGCATATATGGGATATGCGAAAACCGCATATTTGGGAAAAACGCATAATTGGGATGTGCGAAAAACGCATATATAGGATGATTAACCCAGTGCCGGTTTACCTAAGAGTCGAATTAACCCACAGGCGGATTACGCCCAAGTCGGATTACCCCAGAGGCGGATTACCCCAGAGTCGGATTATCGCAGAGTCGGATAATCGCAGTCAAATTATCGCAGGGTTTGATTATCGCAGAGTCGGAATTTCGCAGATTCGTTATTTCGCACAGTTGGATTATCGCAGTGTCGGATTATTGCAGAGTGGGATTATCGTAGAGTCGTATTATGGCAGTGTCGGATTATTGCAGAGTTGGTTTTGAATACAGGAAATGCATGGGGTTATTTCATAAACACAACTTCACAACTGCATTATTCGGTTAGTTAATTTTGGCTGAATTATTTTCGTAGAGATTGACTGATTTTAAGGAATACAGCAGAGTTTGATTTTTCTACAATTTCTGTGTGATATACTTAATTGTAATTTTGCATTTAAACTTGGAATGACTTATTTTGGAAAACTGCTGTTGTGTAATTTTTAAGGTTCTTTAAGATACAAAATTGTAGTTTGTGTTTCAACGCTTCTCTTGAAAAAGAAATTTTATCTTTCATCTGCCTTATATTTGTATCATTATAAGTTAGTTGTTTTACTCCTTGTAACTTCAGTATGCAGGAGGCCCATTTGTTTATTCCTAGAATACAATACAATGAGCATTACCAGTCAAAGCACACTATATCAATATTCTATAAAAATTGTTGTGTGCTTATCGAAAATTTGTATCGATTTATTCTTTCATTTAGTACGTGTGTTTAAGTTTTTTTATTATTTAATTACTAATTAACAGAAATTGAATGTACAACATGACTTGAAGTATCATAATAATATTTTCTTAAAGATCATTGGTTTCCGGCCTCGCGAAACGAAGGTGCATGCGATAAATACACGAAAGTGCAAAGTGTGTTTGATAAATTGATAATAAATTATTTAATGTTACGAAGTGCAGTGGCAATACACTAGTTGTAGGCATTATTTATTTTAATATATACATTGGTAACGTAGGTATGCATCAACCAAAAATTTAGAGATATATTATTTAGAATATTTACGACAAACAGATCTGCGGAATTCATATTTATAATTGAAAATAATTCATGATAGTAAAAACATACAATAAATCAGTCATTTTGCTGTAAATTTTTATTCCCATTATAGGGTGCCGGAAAGACCTAATTTTTGCTTTTAGATAAAGTGTCAACGGATTTGGGGGTCTGGGGCTCTTATATAAGCCCCTTCGTGTAACTCATTCACTCACTCATCTAGTAATCAAAAGTGTTGGGTACCTTGTACTAGCCGTACAAGCATGAAACTTGGTTGATCTTGTAGCTGGACAATGACAATGAATGTTAAAATTCCTTATATTTGACGATATTCATTAAAAAGTTCATTTTTCAGTGATTTAATATTACGTAAATCACACGAAAACATTATCTTGTGGATGTGCCATGAAAAAACTTGCCAAAGCCGCCTTGAATGTTTTGTTTACAAAAGTATTGTACGTCTAATGGCGGAAAACTGCAGAAGAATCGTATTGGGATGTTAATCAAAGGATAGTGTGCAAGTTATTCAAGGTTTTATAGACGTGTTAAACTACTGTATACTATATATGCGTGTAATTGCTTTGTGAATTTTGTGCGAAAATTAAAAGTAACAAACAACGTATCTTTGAAAACTAATTTGAAATGGCATCAATGACTAGTTCCCAAACGTAATCGTAGTCAAGTTTTATTCGTCGAAATAACATTTTTTTTATAATGTGCCGTATGCGTTTTTGTGAATGATGAGCTCAGGTACGTATTTGTATTATTATTTATACAGCAAATATGCTTATTGTATACGTTGTCACTGTGTTTTTAAATACGTCAGATTCTTTGAAATGTATCTTTTTCGTAGACATGTTCGATATAATTCGCTTTGAATTAATTTGTGTTGAGATTAAAATTCGTTTAATAATCTTAAAAAGTGCAAAAACTAAGTTCATAGTAAAATAAAGTGTGTTTTTATTTTATTAATAGGTTCTAGTTGACCCAATTTTTGTACGCAGCGGGCAATGGTAATTTGTATAGTTTCCTTGATTCAATACAAAAGTTTGTTTACGTTCGTAAAGAAAGAAGTTTTAGACTACAAACAATCATTTTTACCATTTAAAAGAATGTTAGCTTAATTTTATATTTCAAAACAGTGTTTCATGATCAATATGAAACGTATTTTTCAATTTTTCTAAGAATTTTAACTATTTCGGAATCTCTTACTATACGTCCAACAATGGACCGTATTTACATTTCATATTCTATGCAACGACTCGCAGCGAAATACAGTGTATAAGTTTTGCTTTCTTTAAGTAATTGTATCTGTGGACATTCTAAACGAGATCAGAAGATAATATTAATAAATTGGAAAAGTAAAGAAAGTGAAGTTGTATTCGCTAAAATAGCTTTTATTCAATAATGTGTCGTATAATTATAGTGAATGTTTAGTTAAGGTACGTATTTGCATTTTATTTACCCTGCCAAAAATTAGTTTTTGAATACGTGAAATACTTATAATGTATGAATCATTTTCCTTCACATCTTTCATATTACTTTGAATTTTCTTTGTAGTTTTGAGACTAATTAGTTTTACGATCTTTAAAAGTGCAAAAAATCATGGTCAAGCGAACTTATCGATGCAGCAGGTCGTGAAAATTTGAATCGATTGATTGATTCTTTTCAAATGTTTGTTTACGTTTTAAAAGAATAACACATATTGATATTGAAATTAGTTTTACGATTTTTAAAAGTGCAAATATATGATCATTGAAAATTATACCGTGTTTTTTTATTTTATCACTGAGACTTGTACCCAACTGGCGGTGGTAATTTGTATAGATTCCTTCAATCATTTCAAAAGTTTGTTTACGTTCTTGAATAATTAATTTTTAGACAAGAAACAGTAATTGTTGTCATGTAAGAGGAAGATAGGTTAATTTCATATTTTACAACAGTGTTACTTTGCTTTCAAAGTTGCTTCAAATAATCAAACATACGTTGCTTGAAAGTATAATGAAGTATTCTATGACTTTTCTTAGGCGGTAAGGCACGTATTTGCATATTTTTTACATAGCAAATATACGTTGACAAAGTGTTTTTGAATTTTTTGTAGTTTTGAGATTAAAATTCGTATTACGATCTTTAAAAGGAAAATTTCTAAGTTCGTAATAAATTGTATTGTTTTAATATTTTCAATGAGATATGGACAAGCTAATTTATCTATACAGCAGGCCGTGAAAATTCATATCGATTCATTCATTCGTTTCAAATGTTTGTTTATGTTTAAACGAATTACGTTTTAGGCAAGAAACATTAATTTATACCATGTAAAAGTATGTTAGGTTATTTTTTTGTTTCAGAACAATGTTTTTTGATCTACTTTATGCGTCTGTATAAATTTATTTAATAAAATTCACAATTTTTTAATCTCTTAAAATACGTCCAACAATGAACCGTATTTGAATTCCATTTTCTTGCAAAGACATTCAGCAAAATACTGTGAGTATATTTTGCTACAATTGTGGAATTTTAAGCCGCCTTAAGATTCAAATTTTTAGTTTTTGTTTGATCGTTCCTCGTGGAGAAGGAATTTTATCTGTCATGTGTCTTTTATACGTATCGTTATAAGTTAATGGTTTTACTCAAAGCAATTTCTATATGCATGTGGTCCATCTGTTTACTCCTTGAATATAGTTAGCAATTACTATTTGCAAAAACTAAATGACATTAATCGTATCTTTGAAAACTAAATTAAAATGGCATCAATGACTAGTTCCCAAACGTAATCGTTATCAAGTTTCATTCGTCGTAATAACATTCATTCATTAATGTTTAGTATGCGTTTTTGTGAATGTTTGACTAAGGTGCGTATTTGTATTTTATTTAGCAAATATGCTTATTGTATACGTTGTCAAAGAGTGTTTTTAAATACATGAAAAGCTTGGAAATGTACTGTACCTCTTTCCTAGATATGAATGATATAATTCGCATTTAATTACTTAGCACAAAAGAATTAAGCAGAGGAATCGAAAGAGTTCAATATGAAACCAAAACATTTTCTTTAGAAAGACACAATCTAGGATTTCCATTTTAAAAAATGTTAGCTTAATTTTATATTTCAAAACACTGTTTCATGATCAAAATGAAACGGATTTTCTAATTTTTCTAATAATTTTAACAATTTCGGAATGTCTTACAAGACATCCAACAACGAACCGTATTTACATTTCATTTTTAATATGAATCGATTCATTGATACATTTCAAAAGTTTGCTTACATTCTTAAAGAATAAAGTACAAGCATGAAACTTGGTTCATCCTGTAGATGGAGAATGGCAATGAATGTTTAAATTCCTAAAATTTGACATAATTAATTTTAAAGTACATTTTACGGTGACTGAATATTACGTTCATCATACAAATTATTGCTTGTGGATGTGCCATGCAAACTTGTCAAAGCCACCTAGAATGTTTTGTTTACAAAACATTGTACGTCAATGGC
Organism: Laupala kohalensis; assembly: GCA_002313205.1. Lineage (NCBI taxonomy): Eukaryota > Metazoa > Arthropoda > Insecta > Orthoptera > Trigonidiidae > Laupala > Laupala kohalensis. The sequence continues at coordinate 4,500 of NNCF01128116.1, read as the reverse complement.
GGCGAACTGCAGAAGAATCGAATTGGGATGTTAATCAAAGGATAGTGTGCAAGATATTTAAGGTTTTATTGACGTGTTCAAAGTATTGAGAAAAATATGCGTTTAATTGTTTTGAGTCTTTGTGCAATAATTAAGTGACAAAAATTGTATCTTTGAAAAGGCATCAATGACTAGTTCCCAAATTAAATCGTAATCAATTTCCATTCGTCGTTATAACATTTAATCATTAACGTGTATGCGTTTTTGTGAATGTTTGGCTAAGGTATGTATTTGTATTTTATTTACTTAGCAAATATGCCTATATTATACGGTGTCCAAGTGTGTTTTTAAATACGTGAGATTCTTAAAAATGTATCTTTTTCGTAGATATGTTTGATATAATTCGTTTTAAATTGGTTAGCAAAAAGATTTAAAAAAGAGAAATCGAATGAGTTCAACTTGAATTGAAATACTTTTTTTGAAAGACACAATCTTCGATTTCCATCATAGGTGTTCACTACATTGTGTTGGAATTACTAGAAAATTGGTGTCAGGCTGAAGTAGAGATTTAAATTAACTCCCGTGGAAAATTTTTTCACAATAACAAATCTTATAGCAGTTATGTCCTCCCATGCATATTAATCCCACTTCTTATAAACGTGAATATCTTCCTATAAAATAGGAATTTTGAAGTGTAGTAAATTGAGAAAGAATTAAGCAGTGAAAGCAGAATGAGATAAATTTTAATAGAACATTTTTTACCATTTATCAAATTTTGGAGTAAATTAAATTTACCATTAAAGAATTAAGCAAGAGGAGTCGAATGAGATCAATTAGAATTGAAAACGTTTATTGGGAAATATAGAATATAGGATTTAGAACATAAGTGTTCACTATTTTATGTCGGAATAACTGGATAATTTGTGTCAGGCTAAAATAGACTTTAAAATTAACCCCTAGGAAAGGAATTTTCTTAAAAACAAATATGAAAGAAGTTATGCCATACGATGCACATTAACCCCAATTTTAAAAAACGTAAATATCTTCGGTTGTTTTAGAAATTTTGCAGTGGAGATGATTTAGCAAAAAGGAATGAAACAAGAGGAGACCAGTGAGAGCAATTTTAAAGTGAAACGAAAATTGGGAAGGACAAAATCTAGGATTTTCAAAAAAAGTGTTGACTATTGTCACAGAATAAAATGAAATATAACGTCATTAAATAACGAAAGAAGTTATGCCCTACGATGCTCATTAACCCCATTTTTAGAAAATGTAAGTATCTCGGTTGTTGTAGAAATTTTTCAGTACAGAAAATATAGCAAAAAAGTATGATTAAGAATGAAACAACAAGTTGCTAAACAGTGAATATATTCTCAGAAAATAGTTTTAGTTCTCAGAAAATACAACAAAAGGAACATTCTCTTTATTTAGACTTCCAATTACAATTAAGTAGTATTCATGCACATTATCTACGATTATCAGACAAAACATATCAATTAATATTGCATTTAATAAAGTATCTTACATTGTCCCAGATATGAATTTCATTATTTTCTCCACTTTCACTATTATTGATATTCCGTAGAATTCATTATTTTAAAAGAAGCAGACGAAGAAGGTAATTCAGAAGCATTCTTTATATCACTTTTTTACTAATCAACATGATGGCTCATATTTGTTAAGATAAATATATTGATTAGACATTAAACACGATTTTTAATGAAAGGACAAAAAATCAGCGAAGACGTTGATGAGATAACATATAAAAGTAAATATAAAGTTTTTGATACTAGAAGGTTCCAGTATTCCAAATTCAGGGTCAGTTTGTAAGAAGTTATTTTAACGAACGAACAAGAATGAGAAGAAACAAAACAATATACAAATTTAAAAGAAATACAATCTATGTATTTCGATTATAATATCTTACAAGATAGACATGTAATATCTTTGATTTTTTTTTCTTTCTTTAAGACGAACACTATTACTACGCATTGTTGTCATCTATCAAACTGCTTAGGTCGCGTATGCAATGTCTCTCTCCAAAGATGGATTTTTCTCACATGATTTTCTAACACCGTTATTGCGAATTATTCATGATTCCTAACGCAAAAAACTGAAACCTCTCCTGAGAAATCTATGAATTAAAAGAAAATGTAAATTGGGATGAGTGGTTCAAAACTTTGAAGAACATTTACAAAATGTCGCTGAATTTTTATACATTTTGAAGATATTACTTTTATGGGGCGTCAGAGACCCCTCGTGTTATTTATGCAGATAATAAGATGCAGAAGTGAAACATATTTGTCATAATAGAATAAATACAAATATATTTAAAAATAAAAATATAAATAAACAGGGGATCAAGGGGACTGAATGTGAAAATATAGCCTCTCCTCAAATGCCAAACTCACCTTCTCGTCGTGATCCCTGATTGAACTAAGACGCTCTGGCGACCGAGCGTTGCCCGAAATAAGGTGACTTCCCTGTCTAGTGCCAAAGACCTCGTGAGAGGGTGGATAAGCGGAAAGAGCAAGGACTCTCTTTAACCCTTGGGTCGGGAAACTATCAATAAAGGCGAAAGAGCCAATGTAAAGGCCAGCGGCATAGAACACCAGGACTTACAATTGTGGAGGTACTTCGGTTTCATTGATATATTGCCAACCTAACAGACAAACTCTTTCTACACTGGAAAGCATGATGAAATGTCATAATAGGAAATCACCTCCAAGTGGTGGCCAATCCACCATTGCAAAACGCAGCGCTAGCAAGTCAACGGATTCTGGAGGTCTTGCAGCAACATGCCGCAAAGAGTCAAATCTTCATGGATGCTAACTAAACGCGAGGAAACCTACACCTCGGAACGTCTTTGCCACAATTAATATCAACTCTCTTTTATAATCAGCGAAACGAAATCAATTGAATAAACACAATATACTAATTATAGCAGAAAAGGATACCAGATTTACAGACGAAAACATTTTTGAGTCAGACGGTTATAGAATTTTCAATGGTAAAGAAGGCAAATCAGCAACGAAAATAAATAGAACCATTGAACTAGGAAATGTGATTTTACATGTGCAAACGGGGAGTGCACTATATCGTATGCGGTCTCGTTAATCAGGGATATGATTATCAGGTACACGCCAGATTCTAAGGACAGCGTTGAAGCACTGAAGCAAAGTAATCCCTCGCTGGAGGAAGTAACCCGCATCTCGGAAACTAATGAGGTCATGCAAACAACATTAGCACAACTGGAAGAGGTGCAACCCAATGCAAACTACGCAACACAAATCAGGTCAAGCAGACACACACAGAGCAGCAAACAACATTTTCGGTCCCCTAAAAAAAGATCGATTTCTAGTACGAATATCAAGGATAATATAAAGAGGACACCAAATGCGTCGTGTAGATTCTGCTTCATAAGACATGACAGACAGCAATGTCGCTGGCGTTCAGCAACCTGTTTTGGGTGCGGAAAAAAGGGGTACATTCCCGAAATGTGTAAGAAAGCCATTAAGTTCACTTGCCCGAATAAAATGGAGGTTGACAAGACCGCTAGAAACAAAACTAAGGAAAGTTCTGACTCAGAATCAAGCAGTACTATTTCGCAGGTAAACGCAGTGTTCACAGCGAATTCCAGGAACAAAATCATGATCACTCTACAGGTGGCTCAAAGACCTATTGAGTTTTTGGTGGGTTCTGGCGCCACAGTGTCATTGATCAACTTGTCTATTTATGAGGCAATCGGGTCTTCGCAGTGTCTGTAAAGCGCAAGGAAACTATGCTCTTTTGATAAAAACGCATTGAAATTGAGGGACCCGTACCCTTGTCAATAAAATAAAGAGGGAGAGAACGCAGACTCGAAGTATTTGTAGTTGATCGTTACGATACTACCAATATCATCGGAGCAGGTAGCTTCCAACTGTTACAGTTAGCAGTGTGTGACTCGGGGCTATCGGTGACCACATCAGAGAAAGACATGGAAATACAGCAGTTACTGGAGGCGTACCCAGCAGTGTTTGCAGGAGGCCTTGGTTGCTGCACAAAATTCAGAGCAAGCATCGAACTAGCAACCGACGCCCAGCTCAAGTTCTACAGATCGCGATCTGTCCCGTTAGCTTTGAAAGATGCAGTTACGCAGGAGTTACAGCGACTCATCCAACAACAGGTCTAACTACCGTTCACAACATCACGTTGGGCTACACCACTGGTCGAAGATAAGAAAAAACGGCGGACTCCGCATCTGCGCGGATTAAAAGAGTACCTTAAACGCACAACTAGTATCCTATCCCGCGTCCGGAAGTTATTCCACAAGCTGTCTGGACAATGGGAATTTTCTAAGGTTGATTTGAAGGAAGCATATCTGCAGTTACCTCTCGACGATGAGTCCAAGCAGCTCACAGTATTCAATACCCCGTTGGGACACCTTGCCTACAACAGGCTACCTTTCGGTATTGCTTGAGCGGTAACAATTTTCCAACAATGATTAGAGCAGGTAACAGCCTCCATCCCCGGGTGTGT
>NNCF01128115.1:570177-585357 GCA_002313205.1 Laupala kohalensis | reverse complement strand
AAAGAATATAGTAAGCATATACACACAAAACACGGCTAATTACGCATCTAGAATGTACCTTAAATCCTATTTGTTATCGAGGAAAATAATTGATACAGCGACAAAGAACACAACAATTTGGGAGTTGTCTAATTGGAGCAGTTAATACAGAAAAGCCTACTCTCCCTGTCAATGTCAATAGCGGCGGTCTGTGGGTCTTCTTTCATTTCAAATGGAAGATGTTGAGTTTTCGGGGTGTATAGTGTATTGTCTCTAATATATCATATCATATATTGTCTCAATACATCGGATCATTGGCAGAATTGAAATATATATTCATTACAAATGATTAAACTCGGAATTTTTTTTCTCCATCTTTTCAAACTACATATTGAAACTACATATTGAAAAGAAGCGCAGCATCCTCGCACTCTGCAGACAACCAATTGTGAAGATAAGCAACAATCGGTATTATTATCATCTTCTTCCATTCTCCTCTCACACTTCTCACTCAAGATGGCAATATCATTAATACTATTGTTGTTATTAATATCAAATTCTCAGCAATTTTCATTGTTGGCCACATTTTAGGAATAATCAATTGATAACAGTAGGTACTTGTTAAGTAACTGCTGTAAAATAAATTACTGAAAATGAAATTTCAGAAAAATTATTTATTCTTTAATTCCAGTTTCTCAATTTTAGTGCCCATCTGCCCATCGTTTCCTTAACATTAGCTACATAGACCACTTTCAACAAATTGACTTAATATGGAAATATTCATAACATTTGGGTGATGGTTGTTGAGTTTGAGAGATAATATAAAGGATATTTGTTTTTGAAAGAAATACATATTCCTTAGGTTATCCATCAATTAAGATAGTTTATTTTATATCACTTGCGTTGTATGAAAAAATAACAGCAGTAATATTTTAAGAATATTGAAAGAAATACATTGAATTTATCATTGTACATGTCATTCCTCATTTCCTGATGCAAATTTATTGTAAAAATTGATATCATTAAACAGTCTACAAAGCATCTAGAAGGTTTTCAGCAGTTTTGATTTATCTTAAGTAGTAATTTTTTGAGGTCACTGTATCCCCTATCAAATACTTCAGAAGAATAAGACTTTTCTCCTGATGAAAATAATCTTGTTTAATAATGTTTGAGATTAACCGGAGGAAATGAGTGACGTTTTTAATCATAGTCACAAAAAAGGAGCATGAAATAATTGAACCCATGGGATTTCTCATGGGTTCAAGGATGGAATCAGATATCATTGAGGAAATCAATGTTGAAGTCACGACATGTAACACGAGATTCAGTATAATTTCCCTATTGAAGGTGCTAAGGCAATTTCAAAAAATTTCAACATGTTTAAGGCTGTCTATAAATATACAAAGCAATGCAATAGATAAATTGAATATACTATGAACATGTAAGAGATTCATACAACTAACCTTTTAAACTAAATTATGTGACCATTTCTATCAAATTTTCCTTCTGTAGAACTCAAATTTCTGTCAATAAAAAACATGATAATATCATTTATCTAGTCGTAAAAGATATATTTATTCAATCACTTTTTCATTCCCACCTTATTTGGAACCTCTAACTACCAGAATAACTTTTTTGCTCTAAAACAAACAAATCAGTAAATATAACACCAAATTATTACAATATTTATTGAAGAAAAAGAAACAAATTTTAAATGGCTATAACTATACTATTATACTTTCTCTTCAGAGGAAAATTTACATTGCTGTGCCAATCATAATTTCACTCTTATCCATCCAGTCTAAATATAGAGCAAGTATAATCTCTTTTCCTCATTCTAAAGCTCGTAGGACAGAGATGAATTTTATTCTTTAATCTGTGAATTATACTCTATTACATCACTTGCATTGGTGGCATTAGCAATGCATCAAGTCTTAGAACTTCTGTGCCTGGTTATCTGTACCTTCCACATATACAATACCACCAGAGAAGGCAATTCAATCAGGACACCCCCTTTGGGAAAGTACTTCAAAATATACTAAAAGAAACAAATTTTAACTGTTTTAATAGACTAATAATCTTTATTGGCTTGCTTGAAAATACATCAATACAAATTTTACTGGTCATTGAGTTCAAAAGTTTTTATTTCTATGCCACATAGTTAGAAAATAAACATATTATTTTATTTCTTACAAGTAGACCAATACAAAACACATTCTGACAAATATCACATTTTGAGCAACATGCACGCCGTGTATTAAGTGTAGATAAATTCCAACTGATGTTTAGTAACCCATATCTATACTTGACTAAATTGTACTCTTCAATATCTCAGAACTGTCTGAGAGAAGCCAACAACAATATTCTAATAGTAACCTCCACAAAAGAAATATAATTCAATATATAAACTGTACATGGTGAATGTCCACATCTACCAAAAATTACTATAATAAAATATTAAAAATAAAACAAAATATTTGTAAGGCAGAAAATACAATAACAATTACAACAGTAACAGAAAAAAATAAAATATTGTTTTTCAATTATATTGAATCAGATATACCACAAATAGTGATATGTTTCTTACATTATATTCCTTAATCTCATGTTCTGATTGTGAGATATGCATGAAGCAATGAAAAAAAACAGACTTACTATATATGAATATAAAATAAATGGGAATTATATTAATATAACATGTCTATATCTATCATTTTAAGTATAACACTACACATACATTATATCCGAAAAGTATTACATAAATTATAGACTGCAAGCAAAATGTGCTATATTTTCACATTAGCAGTATTGAAATTTGAGCAAGGTAAAATGGTAGTGTGAAAAAGGCTTTGCATCTTACAATTGCCAAGAATTCACAGCAACATTTACACATAAATAAAGTGATATAAACACACAGGTTAAAGAGAAAAAACAAGTCAGGATGGAGAACTATCTTGCTGATATAAATTTAACAAAATGCAAAAAATTACAAATCCTGAAAATATTTTCAAAAAGAAATTCTTCCTCCATTCATATCCCTATTGATAATTTAACACCAAGGTTTTTCAATTAAACCTACAATTTAGAAATTTAATCACATGCTTTGTTAGCATTTGCTGAACAATTCAACTCAGTAATGGGATATTATAATTCACGAATGACATAATAGTTTGTGACTGTTCTTTTAAGCATTTCCACATAACACTTGCAAAATCTGATTCACAGTTTGTTTCACTTGAAATGTCACAACTTGATCACATTGACAATGCACATTTCCAGTCCAGGTATAAATATTGCAATCACAATGAGAATGAAGGAGTCCAAGTAATTTATTTTAAAGATTCCTAGTTTATTTCAGGAGGAGTTAAAAGGTAAACACTGTTGCAGTACAGACATTTTAAGATAATACTCCATCCCAAACATGATAACGATTCATGCAGTTTGAAAAGGAAGCATCCCTACTTTTCTGTCCTGCTTTCCTGGGAAAGAACTTCCATTATCATATTTCAGGTCTTGCCCTCTTCCAAAATGGGATGAAAGAATGACATATCTCCTTTTTCTGGAATGACAAGATAAAATTCTAATTATTAACCCTTTTACAAAGAACACACAAACCATTCACAGCATTACTAATAATCAAATAAAAACATTAGGCAACACTAATGCATTCTTAAATAATTTATAATGGAACTTACCTAAAATCTTTCAACTTTTCTCCAAACGATTGTGAGTTCGAAAAGCCTGCAGAGACGTTTCTACAACAGCCCAAGTCTCACTTTGTAGCTAAAGCTGTTAATGGAAGATGACCTGCGTAANTAATGGAAGATGACCTGCAAAATTGCATAACAAAGTAATAATTAGATTTTTAATGGAAATATAATAAAACAACAAACTTGAACCCACTTAATTACCATTCCCCTTCAAGATATGTTACACAATATATAATTTTTAGTGATGCCTGGAAAATTCTTTATAAAGATCTCACAAAATGGGAACACCAAAGTTGGCCCACAGTCAACTCAGCTAAGAAATCCGAATTCCCCTTCCCAACCATGGATTGGGTTCCAGTAAGCGGCACGAGTTAAATCGCGTTTAAATGCAACCCCACAAGCTGGTTGTCATAAAATTATTTAACTTGTATTATATGGTCAAGACTACACACAAACTCATATATGAAACGATAGCATACCAAAGGGACTAAACCAAATATGAGGGAGAAATATTCTTACCTTACATGTACAGGTATTCGGAAACTGAAGTAAATAAAATTCATCATGTCACTATTATACAACACGTCTGAATTACAATAGCAATCTCAAATCCACAAACAACAGAGCTACTGAAATCAAACATCCACGCGCAGAATCAGCGTCAAATTCGTCGTATCTATTATAGGATGTGCTATGACAGTTTGAAGTAATTTGTTATTGAATTAACTCTCCGAAGAACAGAGTAGAGCGCGCAGGTGTATCTTACACTCTCCAATCACTCGGCAGATTTCAGAAACACGTGAACGTCACATTCGAGTCAAAACTGAAATTCGATGGTAGGGATGATGGCAGCCGATGGCAGCAACTTAACTTGGCTAAACTGTTCCTGTTTGATATCTTAAATCTGAGCTAGAATGCTAAACCCCGGAAGATCTGAGGCACATCCCCATACAGGAGATAAGTGGCCTGGGTGGAAATGGTGCAGTGACAAATGACAATGTGATCAGTGTTAAAAAATAAAAGAATGTGGTTTTTATGCCGTGTACTGTGTGCGGCATGATGTTTCTCTTAATTCTTGTTAATGCACTACTATCACACTGAAAAGTGCTCCAGTATGTTAATTCCATATATATACACACCAAGAGTGTCTCTCTCTGATACAACTATGATAAGGAACAATTTCAAATAAGATGAGAATATAGATATATTACACAACATTTATTCAACAAAAATATTCCTCATCAAAAACCAGTAGGGGTGCCAGTGGTTTCAAGTACATAAAAATACATCACACCCCACTACATAAATATAGATTAAAAATAATACACATGTTTTTCGTACACTTACTGAGGATTTGACGGTGATTGCTCTTTTAATTTCTGACAAATAAAATTTTATTGCAGTTTCCACAGCATCTTTTGAACGAGCAGATACTTTCAAGAGTTCCATTTGAGGAGAAAATAATTTAGCAGAATATGTCACATTTATTGCAGTCTCTGGTTTATCACCAGTAAGGACCCAAACAATAATGCCAGCACTTATGAGAGCAGCAACAGTCTCAGGAATTCCTTCTCAAAGTTTGTCTTCAATACCGGTAGCCCTTTAGGAAAACAAAGAATACCAATTAAAACAATGCAGTCACATTAAATTATATTGCAGGAACAAGTCCTTCATATAGTTAGTATAATAATTATAATTATACCACAATTATATAAAATACTGACATAGAACCAAAATGCATTAGATTTCAAGGACTAAAAAGCTTAGTTTTTAGAAGTTAACATCTTTCTGGTTATTGCCGAATAAGATTTATTATTGTAAGCAACAATCCATTTCGATACAAGATGCAACACGCATATGAGATGAGTTACTAAATATTGATGTCATATATTAAATAATAATATAAATAAATAAATTTATTGTCAAAAAAGGAATACAAACTGCATATGACCATGTGGAGGACAATAAACTAGTTTACTCTCCAGAAGCAAGCAAGGAACCATCCCATTAATTCTAATCAAGGGCCCTAAGGCAGAGGCGGATTCAAAAATTTAAGCAAAAGTTCCTAGATAAGATAAACAGTTAGCTGCGAGTTATAATACTAATAGAATGTCAATATGTTTGTAATTTGAAGCAAAAAATTACATGTACAAGTTATTATCGAACTATAGATTATTTTGAGGATAGTGTTTAAAAATCATAGGAATTGAAATAACACTAAATTCACAATTTATTGTTACAATAAACATGCCTCTAGACAAAGCCTAGAGAACCTGTATGATAAATCCGCCTCTACCAGAAGGAAAAATGGAGAAAAACCCGGGCCAGGATGGTCTATATTATTTATATTCAGAAGAACCTGTGCAAAACAATTTCACTAAAAATGTGTCAACAATTAAAAATTGTGTAGAAGGAATTGATGGAGTAAAAATAACAAAAGTTTACAGAGCATTGCTTGGAAACCACTGTTCTAAAAAACAATAAGTGTACTAACCAGGCAACAAAACTGTTGCACTTGTGTGTGTTCTCTTCGGTAATTTACAATTATAGCTGTATGCAGCATCAACTAATGCTAATTCATCTGGGTTTTCTGCTTCAAAAATAGGCCTCAATTCACCAGGAGATGGGATAACAGTCTTTTGGAATATACTGATAGAATTTGCCCGAGTTCTTTTCGAACCAACAAAAGGAAGAGGAGGAACAAGAAATAGTTTGGGACGAGCGATCTTTTGGAGAGGCGGAGGAGAGTCCCCAGTTGGAGTGCTCTCCATGGAGGAAGCTATTGGGGACAGGGAAGGTGACACAAGCTGACTCCTGGTCACAACAGCCAGAGGAGGAGATGGGGTTACTGACCTCAACTCAGTTAGTCTCGAGTATTTGTTTTACCATGCACAGGCATAGAATTACTTTCAGAAGAAATTGTTGATATATTTAAATTATTGGCGGTAACAGTTGTAGCCATGGATTGACTAGTAATAGTATCAATTACACCACCAGCATTCATATGTAAATTATTTAAGATAAATTAGATCACAAAACTTTTGATGAAAGCAATTGAAAAAATACTAGAAGCAAAAATAGTACATCAGTAAAAAATTACATCTCTCATTTTGATTGAACTTTTATGATAAACTAATCTCAAGAGAAGCAAATGCAATACCATTTAAGTCATAATTAAAAATTACTTTTATTTGAATTTAAAAAACATGTTCACAATTGAATAAATACTGAAATTTTCCTTTTTCTTTCATAAATAAATTTCAACCAAGAACAAAAAAGGTATTCTTCCATGAATTACTTAATCTTATTGACTTGCAGGAAGGCTTAGATACATAGCTTATTTGAACAATGAGCATTATGATCCCCAAAAGTATTTCTGAATTTAACTGATCTATTGAAAAAGGTGTAATTATTGGAAGTCACTTGAGCTATCAAAGATGAACAAGAACTATTATCTTAATATAAAATAAGTACAGTGATTATATTAAATTTAAAATATTGAGCAACATATTAAGTGATATCATGAAATTTGAATAAAATATACTGTTTCAAAGAAAGAAAAATTATTTTAAAAAAACAGTATGAGAAATTTTCCGTAAAAATAATTATATTTGACTTCATATATCAAATAATTTATTGTCATGGAAACAATAACAAAAAACTGTGTGTGACCACTAGGAAATCAAACTTATTTAAATTTCGGATGCAAGCAAAGGACCATCAAATCAATTCCGATTAAAGGATTCAAAATTTTTTTAAACCAGGGAAAAATTGTAACATATGCCCCCATAAAATAATATATTGTCTGTGGAACTGCTCAACAGAATGAAGATAAGCTGCACTTTTCACACATTTCTAAGGTAAATATGGATAAATGCTTCCCTTGGACAAAATCAATAGTATTATAATCCTCATATAAAGTTAAATTCTTTGTCTAAATTAATGTAAACATACATGACATGAAGAATAAAATTACAAGAAATGATCACTGGAAGTAAATGTGAAATTAAAATAACATTTCAATACCACTGTCTATTACTATCACCAAACTATTTCTCATAGACACCACATACATATTCACTATCATTCTCAATTTAAATAATGCGTACATTTAATAATAATAATAAATTTATTGTCAAAAAAACAGTACAAACAGCGTATGACCACGTGGAGGACTATAAACTAATTTACTTTCTGGAAGCAAGCAAGGGACCATCCCATCAATTCCAATCAAGGGCCCTAAGGCAGAATATAAAATTATATATTCCAAAGACTGCATAAAATTGTAAATAAATTCAACAGAATTCTGGACTTTTCCAACTTCAGTTTTACCTGAATCCTAATATTACATATGTTATTTGACATATTTTATAATAACATTTCAGTTGAATAGACATAACACAATGAGAACCATAAATATGTTCGAGAATATTGTAATATTATCCTAGTTTTAAACAATAAAAATTATATGTGACATATAAAAGGTCGCGAGTTAAAATATTTGTATTTAACGCAATAAACATCAATGATTACATGTATTTTATGAGTCCACGCTCTCCTAATTTAACATTTCTCCCACATCAGCACTGTATTAAAAAAGACTACACTTCATACAGGTTACGAGTACAGTTTTTAATTGAATTTCATTAAAAACTTTTTACATTTGATCAATAGATCACATAATTTCGACGAAAATCAAGCACGATAATACACAACACAACAAAAATATACATTTGATACGCTCAATACCGCTAAATATTTGTATACTCAATGAGAGAGATACTTCAATTAAACAAACATCCAGAGCAATAATAGTGAGGTTATAACGCGTTACAGGATTCAAGTACCTCCTTTGTCCGTCTGTTGCGCTAAGTCACGACAACAACTTATGTGACGAAACTTCTCGGACGCTACCGTTGAAGCAAAAATTGAAATCTTGTAATACAACAGCAGAATATACAAGAAGGTATTCCAACAGCTAGTGGAGACTGTTACCTGCTACCACTCTGATATCCTAATAGAGCATGCAGCGCTCTCTTTCGATGGTTGAGATAACTAAAATTGGCAGTGTCAGCTTTCAACGCTAGGTAGCGCTAATGTGCTCCGCTACAAAGATGATAGCCAAGTAGTGACTGCAGTGCACTCTGTGGTTCAAATTCTAAACTATATTCCAAAGTTTGTCATTACCTCCTTGCACCTTCTGCTGTTGTAATACAAAATTTCAATTTTTGCTTCGACCGCAGCGATTTGACGAGTTCAGTCGGAGTTGAGCCGCATACGACGATGGAGGTGTTGCTTGTCTGGCTTCGGCTTACGGACGAGATGCGCGGGTTATTTCAATCGTCTTGTTAAATTAGGATGCGTGTTGAGGACAAATAGAACGTTCAAAGGCGAAAATAGAAAATAATTAGCGAATCTGTATTCGAAATGTATCCACATTTATATTAATATCTAATTGGTACCCATATTTTAATTACGTCTATGCAATTATAATTATTGAATAAATACTTGCCTGATGAAGATGGCCCACTGTTGGGGGTCGAAACGTTGTGAAACCTCTTAAAGAGTAAATAAAACTGTCATAAGGTTATTTTATTTTTAGTTAATAAATTAGTCTGTGTCGTATTGGTTTGTTTATTTCTTAAATTATTGAACTGCTGAAATGGTGAATGGAATTCAATAAATTTGGTTATAATTTCGAAACATTGTAATTCTTTCACATAAAACAGTTGAAATGAGTAAAGTAATATTAATTAATCTGTTATGAAAGCCATCAAGTATTTATTAAATAAAAATAGTGTTTGTTATCACTAGTCTTGGATAGGTTACATTTAGTTAGTTGATTGATTTTTTAATGTATAGGAAATGTGTAGGAAAATAATCTATCGGAATGTTGGTGAGATATTTATCTGGTAAGATAACTAATTTTTGACCATTTTCATTTGGGTTTTTCTATATTATGTCAACAATTATAGGACTGACTATGATCAGCATTTAAAAAAGCATGTTATAATAGTTCCTTTTGTCTAATTCCCATGTTTCTTTTGTCTCAAATTTCTTAATCATACTTACCAAAGCTTTGGAGAATCCATTACTATTAGCAATGTTACCATACTTATATTCATGGTACCACAAAGGGCTGCTTGTAATTGCACATATTGTTCACGTTGTACTAGATTTTCTTAATGTAATTATCTCTATGATGATATGAAGCATGAGTAAAGTAATTGTGATTCTATAGATTCCAAATTCAAATTTACAGCCATCAAAAAAAATTTTTCTCCCAAGTCCAAGAAAGATAAATGATAATCAGCAATAATAGTTTCACAATTTCAAATTCCATTTAATAATAACACACGCTCCCCGACTTTTATATTAATATTATTACTATTCATTTATATATGCACACAAATATCATCTTCTCTTTTACTCAGCAGTTTTGAAACAGATAGTGATTTTTGATATTGAAAGGATTGTACAGAAAAGAAAATAGGTTGCCAGGATAGAAAGGGAAAATCTATTAATCACATTTTTCTCAGTCTTAAATATTTTAATAGAAGAAAGTAATATAAATATTTACGCATTACAAATGTAAGTTTTCTTTGTCTCCACTCTTTCTGAAGAGAAACTGTTATAAAATGCAACAGAATCTCTCCACAAAATATCTCATACAAGTTCTGCTACTTTTCTAAAAGCTATCTAGAGAGCACACAACTTGTTCAAAAAGAATCAAAGAATATAATATATTTTTTAACATGTCATGATCATGTAAATTGAACAACCATCACACAAATTGTGATCAATTAAAAAAACTAGAATCTTTATAAAAGACAAAACCCACCAACTCTATACTATTTTCCATCATTCTCTACACACACTGTACACTCAATATTCTTTGCACTCTACTTCACTATCTGCTTTCACCTGTTTTAGANCTGCTTTCACCTGTTTTGTTTAACTGTTTACAAATTGCCATTTCCATCTGTCGCTTCATTTGATTCAAAGTTACAGTAGCCTCAAGCAACTTCTTTGTCCGACTGAGGTTCCTTCTTAAAGCGTTGTTTTCCTTCTGCAACCTCGCAAAATCTGATTCCATCTCAGTGCCTATGCAGAAAAATCAAAAGTAAATATATATAATTTTTTTTAATTCAAAAAGTAAAATATATTATAACACCTGCAAAAAGATAGATTCTTTATGGAACCACAATAAAACCCTCAAGTATCTAATTAAGTCAAAGCATGAAACCTAGCACATGTGTTAGGTGACTAACAAAATTGACAGATAAAAGTTTAAAATTTCATTCAAAGGCTCAATTCTATTAAACATCACTAAACAAATAATCAGTAGGTTTCTCAGAAGGTTATTATTAAGTAATCATTCTACTCAACATCGTATTCTAGTGAAAAGAAATAAAAGATAAAAACACAAATTATGAAGGTGTATTTATATAAAGCTATTACAATAACAAGTAACTTCACAACAGAAAAATATTTACAAATTAGTAGATATAGTACAAAATACACAACGCTGACATACTACTCACTTTCCCTTTTATCAGAAAAAAACAACAACAACAAAAACATTAGTAATTGAGAGAGAGAGATTACTAATTTAAAATAATAGCAAAATCACAAGTTTTTTTCAGTTTTAACACATACTTAATGTTTCCAGCCCATGAATAACAGAGATAACACATATAGTTCACTATTATAATAAATTTTAGTTACAGAGTGTATGTGAAAGAATGCTTGTTTTACCACATTTCTTCAACACATTATTCCACACGCTACAAAATAAATAAAAGAACACTCCTTGTTAAATAATTACTCATTAAAATTGAGTAGAAAAAAACAATAACAAAAGAATAGTTAGAGAACATGAAATCACAGAAAATCTGGAAGAATGGTGAAGTTCGGAAAAAAGCATTAATACACATGCTTGGTATCTCACAAAACATCACTGACATACTGATAAAATTAAGATTATTCCTCTGCACACAAATAATTAGATCTTAAAATGAAGCAAAGAAACATTGTACTCAAATAAACCATTATGTCCTCTCTGATTTATTACAGCAACTATGCATTCATCGTAGGGAAAGTGAAGACCGTGCTGAGTGATATTAATCTCAAAGAAGAGGAAACATAATTTTACTAGAAGGTAAGTCGGTCCAGAAGAGTAAAATGAAACAGAATTTACAAGCAATTGAGGTATTGTTTTGTAGCATGATAACAGCACACACAAACACCAACTAAATTTTACCTTTCGATTGGAACGATTATCAAGGGATGTTTTCCCTCATCTTCATAGGTCAAACTAAAAGAAATATAAAAGAACATTTCTGGAATACCAAGAGGCACTTTGAAGAATCAACTGTAGTAGCGTATTTTTGCCATGAAAAGCAAGAATTGAAATAAATAAAATTTAAGGAGACCTATCCAAAACCACTTAACATATTACCTTGAAAATGAATATAATGTCATAAATTTGAATTTTGATATAAATGCTCTATGGTTGAAGATGAGGGAGTCATCCATTGAAACATTCCATGGGCAATTTTTTATTGTCTCATAATAAGGCACAAGAGAAACAGGAAAAATGAGTCGCAAACTATCTTCCTTTCTAAATCTAAACAATTTTAGAACAATATTTGGATTCATAAGGATCTGTTATTACATGATGTCAGTTCTAGGTTCCACCACTAGTACAAGATCAAAATGAGCTTGGTTTTGAAATGACGTAAATTACTTCGGGAATTCACAGTGGAGTCAGTACAATAAATTATGTGACTACTTGAAAGTAAGTGGAGTGTGTAGTTGACAAATTATTACACAGATTTATTGGTTTTGAAATTTTAGTCAAGTCTTTGTGTCGTTTTGCTATCTGATTTTAAAGAATCTACTTATTACAAGTAAACATTTATCATTTGTTGTAGTATATTTGGATTTAAGCAACAGTCAAGCGTTCTGTCTCGGAAGTGTTTCGTAGTTGGAGGAGTAAAATTTACTGATTATGAGATGTCAGCCATTGAAGATACTCCACTTACATTTTTCAAGGAGTTCTCCAAACCATCATCAGATATTATCTTAAGACTTATTGTTTGATGGTCTCTTGGAGGCAATTGGGTGAATGAATTTTGGAACAGGACTCTTTTCTGACGGATCTTTAAAATTTTTCTGATTTCCATCTTTGATTATGTGAAGTAAACAATCACTCCCACCAGTTCACAATTCATTTTCAATAATCATCGGCGTAGGAGAAAACGGAAATAGTGAGTAAGAGTGAGACAGCTTCTCATTCAATATTTCATTTTAGTGACTGCACTGTACATTTCTGAAGTTGTAATAGGTGGGGTATCAGACTATAGTGAAATCTCGAGATGCAAATATTGCACTAAAAAAAATAAGGTCACGATCAAAGAAGTTTATAGACTATGCATAAATATTCCTAAGGGAAGTAGTGCATCAAATATGTTCATAAACTCATCCAATAAGATTCTCAAAAGAAGAAATAGAAAAAACAAGCCACAACCTAATTTCTTAAGTTTCGGAAACTTAAGTCTCTTGTGATTTAGGAATGATATTCATCCAAATATATCATATGGACTTGTTACTACAAGTATGTCAAGTCCAAACCAAACTAGTTGAAATTTGTTCGTCACATTTATTGATTATTAAAACTGTCCACGTAAATTGCAATTTCAAGGATCGATGGGTTGCACGTTGATCCTCCACCTGTTCAAGCCACATGCATTTCTGAACTCAGCCGGCCACTATCCTTACCTTGAAAGCCTAGTATATGCCTGTCGTTTTCCATAACTTTAGCTGCATAGACTACTTTTCGGAGAATAGTCTTATTTTTACGAAAATAATTATGGAATTCGGGTGGTTGGTTATAGCGTTTTGAAAGATAATATAAACGGCGTTTGTTTTTTGAAGAAATTCTTATCCCTTGGGTGATCCATCTATTGTATTTCTTTGTGTTAATTAACTTGCGTTTTATGGGAAAGCTAGAGTTGTAATGTTTTAGGAATATTGAGATAAATACATTGAATTTGTCGTCGGTGTTTTGGCAATTGTAAACATCTTTCCATGTTTCTTCACGCAAATAATTTATAAATATGGATTTATTTATGTCATTAAACTCTCTTGTAAATTTGTAAAGGATTTTAAGCGGTTTTAGTTTATTATTAATAGTCAATACTTGAGCAAGGTGATCACTGTATCCGGCGATAAACACTTCAGAGAGATACGAGATTCCATTGTTGACTATAATTTGATCTAGCAATGTTTGAGATGAGCCGGAGAGGCGAGTGGGGTCGTTTATCGTAGTAATAAGGTTGAAGGAGTCGATAAGATTCTTGAATCGATTAACTGGTGAATGTGCAGAGTCGGATGTACTCAAGAAATCGATATTGAAATCACCACATATAACGATAATTTAGTAGATTTATGTGTGATATGTTTTAAAATAATTTCGAAGTTCCTAAAAAATATGTCAAGATCTGATTGAGGAGGTCTATAAATACACAAAACAACAATACCGGTGTCGGTTAGATTAACTGCACAAAATTCGAACACACTAACTACGCAGAAGTTCTCGTAGCCTGTCAGTGGAGAAGATAAAATATCATTACGAACGTAGATACACGTACCTCCGTGGGGATTTTTGCCTTTAAAATTTTGCCGACAGTAAGAACTTGCTAAATAATAATTAGAAATAGCAATATCGTTGATGTTCTTAGTTGAAAGCCAATGCTCTGTGAGGCATAGCAATCTTTGGATAGCACTACTTTACGTGGTTTTGGGTGGCTGTGCTTACCAGTGCGTGGTGTGTGAACAGGTCTGGGTACTGGGCGGGAGGGGATGAAACAAGTAGGTAAGGGAGGAAACAGGGACATGTTATCTAACACACTAAACCTATTCCGAGTGAAGAGTTGGGGTGGTGCATGTGTCGTTTGTCTAACCGGGTGGTTGCAGTTGGAAGGACGGCGAGAATTCCTAACTGTAGTCCAACCGCCAATCGTTTTCTTATTGACCTCTTCCAGCGCACAGATTCGTGTGTCAATATAATGTACCAAGTTATTGTACACCTTCTGAAGATCAGCTTTGAATGAGTTGAGGAATGCGATAGTGTCCATTGTTGTGAGAAAGTTAGCAACTTAACGACAAAAGCAAATGAGAATACACGAAAACTGACAACTAACACTGAATGAAGGATGCTAGTATAATAATATATTTATTACTTCGGAAGTTACAAATGAGATAACAAATAAATTAAATATACAAACAATCCGACGACAAAAATGATTGAAATAATTATTTAGCGCGACCACTGGAGATTAATTAATTCCACAATAACTGCCGTATATTGTGTTAAAATGTAAATGAATACGAAAGAATCAAGAAAAACGAATTGTAAAATGATGTAATAATTCTATGAAATTATGACGACGAAAACTTGGGTGCAACAATGAGGCAGGGTTTAAAT
>NNCF01128115.1:429686-557894 GCA_002313205.1 Laupala kohalensis | reverse complement strand
TATATATATATATATATATATATATATATATATATATATATATATATATATATATATAATTTCAATTTTACCAAAAAAATTATTTGAGATCGTATTGAGCGGTCATACACATATTTTCCGATGAAACATCAAAAAAAAAAATAAAAATAGTTTTTTCAAAAAAAAATCCTTACTTAAAAACATACATAACATGGTTGGTATAGTTGTATCTCGGGAAGAGTATTACCAAGAAAATTCTCAAGACATGACATGACAATATTCTCGCATTCCAATTTAAATATCTTTAACCAATTTGTAAGTAGACAGAATTCTTATTAACAAGATGTTCTGATAGCTGCTTTCTGCCATCATCAGGTGACTGTGATGACACATTGTCGAAACGTGGCGATCGTTAATAAAAAAATGTCTACTTACAAGTTGCTTAAAGATATTTATAAATGTTTCGTTCAAAATGGCGAGGTCTCCGTTTATTCATTCTGTTGTTGCAAATTATTACATCTCCAGTCAAAATAAAGCAAGCTATTGAGTGAAAGAGACCTTAGAAACATGATTTTTTCCAATATTATTTGATATTTTTAATTATTTTTTTCATTATTAAAAAAAGTTTTTTAGAGGTGAAACACATTTCCCAAATTTAAAAAGTCGTTTCGAAAAAATTCTCTCCTTTAAAACATAATGTGTTATCTTATCATGCTTTAGACAGTTATATCTAGTAAAACCTTGCAACTTGTATACTTAAAAGACAAAATACATTCACTTGCTTCGACCACCAAAATGAGGTGTGTATCTGGTCTGTTGCTATGGGTCATTCAAGCCTCGGTCAAAATGATGCAAGCCGGTGAGCAACTGTGTAATATATCCTTAATCAAAATTAGTTGTAATCATATGTAAATCGAGTCAGTTCTCGAGTCAGTGACAAGAAATATGAAATTTTATCGAAAGTTTTTGAAAAAATCAAAAATTTATTTGAAGGCACTTTTGGCCATTCTACACGTTTCCCGATAGAATTCGAAAACAAAAGAATTGGAAAAAGTGTTCGTTAATTTTTTAATACCAATTTGCTGTTATTTTTCGCAAGTCATAAAGAACACCACATTCCCGTGTTGTGCCTGAGCGTCAATTAGGCATTCACTTAACCATAAATGGTGAATCGAAAGAGGATCGTAAGTAATGGAAATGGAGTAATGGAAAACGACAGGAATACTAAAATCGAACAACCGGATGAAAGCCATGTGGAATATTGTTAAAAATTACACTTCAACTTCTGAAAATCNTCAAATCCTCAGGACATCGCAAGTTTGTTTAATTCTCACTTCTCAGAAGTTGGTAAAATAACGAACTCAATATATCCAAATCAATGTCCTCCAATTATATCCACCCACATACCCAATTCTATGTTCACTTCCGAAACTAACGCCAGTGAAGTCATGGGAATCATCAGCTCCTTAAAAAACAAATTTTCAGCAGGCATAGATGATATACCTGAGTTTATTGTTAAATTTTCGTTTCACGCTATATTAAATCCACTCATAAATATTTGTAATACTTCTTTATCGGAAGGGGTGTTTCCCAACATATTTAAGAGAGCTAAAGTGAATCCTTTACATAAGAAAGGAAACAAACTTAATATTGGAAATTACCGACNGACCAATATCTCTACTACCCACTTTCTCAAAAATCCTAGAAAAATTATTCTATAAGCGTCTTCTAGATTTTTTATCAAAACATAACATTCTCTCTGACGATCAACACGGTTTGAGGAAATACTTTTCCACTACAAGCGCCAAATTTTCCTTCTTAAACGATGTTACCACATCTCTTGACCGTGGAGAAAATCCTCAGGGTGTTTTTCTTGACTTATCCAAAGCATTCGATGTCATCGATCACGGAATTCTCCTTTCCAAATTGCATTCTTTAGGCATTCGTGGACTTCCACATCAATGGCTAACTTCTTATTTAAAAGATAGATATCAACAAGTAGAAATATCCTATACTAAAAATAAAATACTTGAGCGTTGTCTTTCAGAAACAAAGCCACTTACTTGCGGAGTACCCCAAGGATCAATTCTCGGCCCTATACTCTTTTTATTGTATGTGAACGACATGTCATCATCCACATCAGATTGCAAAATGGTTCTTTTTGCTGATGACACTAATTTACTATGTAAACACGCCAATGCTCAAAAAGTTTTGTCTAACCTTTCGACTTGGTTCCATGCAAATCGTCTCATTGTAAACACTGACAAAACAGTGTCTATGTCATTTCACAATAGTATCACAAAATCTTTACCCCAGGTTTCTCTTTCTTTAAACGGAACACAATTAAAAACTGTTACAAATACAAAATTCTTAGGTCTCCATATTCAAGACAACCTCAAATGGAATTGTCACGTTTACAATCTTCATTCCCAATTAAGCAAATTGTGTTACGCATTCCGAAACTTAGTTAACGCAGTTAGTCCACGTATTTCCCGTTGCGTATATTTTGCAAACGTTTACTCCCATTTACGTTACGGCATTACCTTCTGGGGTAATTCCGGTCAGAGTATTCAAACTTTCAGAATTCAGAAGAGGATAGTTCGGATAATTTGTAAATCTCACCCCCGAAACTCTTGTAAACCTTTATTCAAGGAATTAAATATCTTAACACTTCCCTGCATTTATATTTATGAAACGGTCGTGTTTGTTAAGACCGAATTACTGAAGTGCCACCCTTGCTTTATACGAAACAGTCTCGTTCACGAACACTATACACGCAATAGTAGTAATATTCATCGCCCTAGAGTGTCAACCACTCTTTGCCAAAAGGGACCATACCATTCGGGAATCGTTCTATATAATTCCCTGCCCAAGAATATAAAAGATATTATGAAATTGAATATCTTCAAATCCGCGGTTAAAAACTACCTCCTGCACCAGTGCTTCTACACTGTAAAAGAATTTATTGATTTTAACAAAAGTTAAATTCGTCTTTTACTTTATCACGCCATTGCTGTAGCACTTTTTAAATAACTTATAACAATTTCAAAAACTATTTTCTTGCATTATTGTGTTGCCGTATGGCTCATATTAATTTAGTTTTATGTGTACTCAACTTTGGCACGGTTGTGTACATAAATTCTGTAGCCCCATCCTGACCCGAGTTTTTCTCCGTATTTCCTTCGGGTAGAGGCGGATTTCTTATACAGGTGCTCTAGGCTTTGTCTAGGGGCGTGTTTATTGTAACAATAAATCGTGAATTTAGTGTTTTTTCAACTCATTTGATTTTTAAACACTATACTCAGAATAATCTATAGTTCGATAATAACTTTTACATGTAAATTTACAAACATACTTGCGTTAAATTACAAACATATTGGCATAATATATATATTATAACTCGCAGCCAACTTTTTATCTTATCTAGGAACTTTTGCTGAAATTTTTGAATCCGCCTCAGCCTTAGGGCCCTTGATCGGAATTGATGGGATGGTTCCTTGCTTGTTTCCGGAGAGTAAATTAGTTTATTGTCCTCCACGTGGTCATACGCAGTCTGTACTGTTTTTTGACAATAAATTTATTATTATTAAATGTAAGATCTTAAAGTTGGGGTTCAAGTTTGGTGTTATCTAATGTGGTAATTGTTGTAGAATTATTATTTCTTATTCAAACATAATTTAGTGGCATTTTGTGAAAGTGACGATGACAGCTACACACTAGGAATTATTGCTAGAGCATCAGGAGAATGTAATATTTTTGACAAATTATTTGTTTCGTTAGTACTTCACCTATTCAATTTACGTACTTTAAAAAAATTATGCAATTTAACGTTCTCATGAAATATATAATAATAGAGTATTTCTCTGTCCATTATATATTGTACACACATTACTAAAAAAATATATGTGCGTGCATACACAAACACAAATTAAATTCACATTTAAGCTTTTGTTACTATTTTACTGGCGTGACTTAACTTCCTCATACAAAACAGAAAATGAGTAAGACAGAAGAGTAAAGCTTAGCAATTCATTTATTTAAAAAATTGCAACATATACAAAGATAATTTTTATGTGTATGATCCATGTATCCATATACACAATGTATTTATCACCAAAATTCTATAAGCTTTATCGTTTCTTGACAAGATTCTTTACAGGTGAATACGAAATAATAATGAAAGGACCAACTTCCTATATCAAAATCAGAGTGGGGTACTACATCAGGCCATGCAGGAAGCCTCTTCAAATTATATAGTTTATTTTCCCTTCTACACATTACTATTCAACAGTACAATTTCATTTAACTGCAATCTAAAATCAAACTAATATCTTCCACAACTGCTGCCAACTTGTAATAACAACATGAAACAGTAACAATTTACTTCCTCATACCGACAAATATTTGTACATTTTTTGTTTATGTCATGTTTTGATTTGATTACATTCCATACTGATGAATTGTACAACACTACATTAATTAATTTTTTCAGTACATTAGTTCACTCATTTCAGGTTGCATCTATAAGGAAACACCCTACCTAAACACTAAAGTGGGAAAAAACTTAAAATTTTTGAATTTTATTAGAGCTTTAGACAAAATTTGTATGAAAAAGTTTGTCGTGGCACCCCTTGGTAACTGGTTCTGCTTGTATTTCTTGTTTCACACCCAACACTTCCAAGTAAAACATAACTAATCATGAGGACAATTTGTAATACTTTGGTCGTTTCTAATAATTTGAACTGTTTCAGTTTAAAAGTCATTTCCATCAGACAAGCAAAAGTTTAAAATACAAAGTCATCATTTTTTAACATTTCATGATTTTTCAACAGCTATTCAATTTATCTAAATTGAGACACAATTCCATGTAGGCCACTGCTTATACTTTTGAAGTGAAACAAATGTATAGTATGTGTCCTTGAATAACCTTATTTTGTGGGTAATTTGAATTTAGGGCCCCAAGGATGACCAGTATTTGGTCCAAAGAACTCGCACACAAAGACCATAAGAAAAATTAGATACAAGATGCCAATTTTAAATTTTAATTCTGATTTCTCTGTTGTTTTACTTGAAGTAGCAAATTCATTTGGTTGTTGAAAATAGAAGAATGGTGCAAGATCTAACAACATAACTGTATTTAGTTGTGCAGAAAATAGAATAATGGGCCAGAATCTTACAACATAACTTCAAGTTCAATTCTACTTATTTCAAGTAGTACACCATTACTAATATTGTGTTTCATTTCTTATGTATTTAAGAGAAATAAATGATGTTGCCTCACTAAATAATCAACAAATCAAAGTCCAAATAAAATTATTCCTATAAAAGAAATTTCTTGTTTTGAGTTGTTGCTTTGTACACAGCCATGTTCTATATCATGCCAATAGAGCTAAAAATTCTACCACAATCACCTAATTTTCAGTCAAAATTGCCAGTTTCTCTAAACATATTTTGCTTGGACATGCGTTCCAAAATATATAGTGTACAGTAAATGCAACATATGAATCTTCACCTCCTAAATTTTATCTTACAAAATTCATCAGAAAATTTCAATACTTCTTTTTGACCACATAGGATTTAAGTCATAAGGTTTAACTTGTTAAATACCATATCTCACTTTTAAAAGACACACTTCATTTATGTGAATACTTGCATTTGAGAGAAAAGAGGAAAAATGTAATTCAATGCATTCAAGTACATAAGAAAATATCATGAGAATTCTTAGTCAATTGTGAAATGGTAATGGCTAAAGTACTCCTACATTATGATCTTCAAACCTGATCCTTATTCACAATCAAATTAGACTATCAATAGATTTTAAGAGCTATTATCTTACACTTCAAACTATCTGAAATTTCTACAATTAGCTATAGTGTCCCAATTTGTAGTCCAGTGTGCTTTAGTAAAGTTTGTATTTTACACACACCAAACCTAAATTTAGCTCATCTAAATTACAAGTTAATCTCAACCTAAATACAACAAATTAAAAGGAACAAGGAAACAGAAATTGTTTTATATGGATATGTATCTGGTTAAAGAACCCAGAAGGACAAGAAAATAAGGACTGAAGTACCAAATGTGTGTCTGTATCTTAAATATTCAGAAGCTTTATTTACAATTGAATGGTAGACAAAAAGACAGTATCTGAACCCTAAGTTTTCACATGTAAAACAACCCCTTCCTCAGAGTGGAAAGGCCACAACCACATTTATGACAATACTGACTAAAGGTCATAAGATAACATTGCTTGGGCTTAAAATAGCCTTACATACAGCTCAAAATCTTGCACATAATTCTTATGTAAACAGATCTTTAAAAATAATTAGCGCTTCTTTTGGGTTCAGTAGGTAAAAGGGAGAGAGGCATTAACATTTTTAACACTGTTCAGTGAATACAACATCCTTTTATTGAATAACAGTAGGCTTGTTAAATAAGGAAATATCTGAAAGTAATAGAAGGGCTGAGAGAGAAAACTTTGATACCGAGATCTCTTCAACATAACGGCAGGGTAAGTTTCAACCTCAAGTTAAAGAATGAAAGTTTGAGGCTTAGCACATTTCTCTACTACAGAACTGAGGTAAACAAGTATGCACAGCCATGTTTTAAAAAGCCGAGGCTGAAACAACATTCCACACTTCATGCAACTCATTGACAGACACTGCATACTCCTATCTCCATTAAAGATAAGACAAACTTTTAAAAATCAGAAACCCAATGGTGCTCACTCTGCTAAAAAGCAACAACACAGTCTTTAAAAATATTCATTTTACATTCAAAAATTCAGTTTATCAATCAATTCCTTCTTGGAGGAATCAAAAGTCACTGGTCACAAAAATTGCATCACTCACACAGAAAAAAATAAAAATAAACCACAACTTCCTTTAATCAAGGGAAAAACCAGTCCTCAGCTCAACTGCTCAAGATAAATATGAAGTGTGAAGCTACACTGGAGATTGATACACCTGTTCATAAATAATCATCACACATGGAGGCACAAATAATTTACAATTGAAGAAAAATCTATTTTCACTCTAGATGAATTATAAAAGTCTTCAACAAAAATCAACATTTACATAACTATTTAATTTCCAGGAAGGGAGTTTGATACAGGATTCTACCCTTCCCTAAAACAAAACAACTTGTTTCTTGATAACAATTACATGTGCCATAAAACTTTGCAGCAAAAGATTAAATACATAACATAAAAAGAAAAAACTTTATCAAAAAATAACATCAGAGCATTTCAAATTCTCTTTTGTGAACTCAGAAGAGATCAATACCAATTAAAGTAAAGAACTGAAAGATTACAGATAAGCTGGTCACAAAAAGATCACATGACATAGGCATAAATTCTAGTATGTACTATCATTTGCACATTTATCTANAAAAAAAAAAAAAAAAAAAGCAATATTTTAACCAATTTTTGGCCTACTTGCTGATGGCAGGCTCTTCTAGATTGTTATACAAAGTGGCCATGACATTGACATTATGTTAATAGACTTGAGGCCTTTTCACTTTTCATCATTTTAAGTCTGCAAAGTTCTATCAGAAATTCCACAGTAGGTTCCACCAACAAACCTGCAGACATATTAAGAACCCCTGGGCACAGAATGACGCAAACCTGTTCTGGGTTTACTACAAGTATCAGACAATACATATATACAAATTCTAGGAGTCCTGTTGGGCTGTTTAACGGTGAATATGTTTATAAAGTAAAAACCAACAGCAATGGATGCCTTAACACCACAGCAGATTTAATCAGATGACACAGCGACATTTGCAGAAATGTGGTCGGGTTTTTCACCTCGTGAATACCGATCCCACATGCGGGAGTAAAGATGCTCCATACCAGCAGCATATTGCTGGCAATCAAACAAGGGAGAATCTGTGCGAGCTCGCCACACTTTGCCACGCATTCCTTTCAAACTGTAGAAGAAAATGAAAAAAATTGAATTAAAATTCTAGATATAAACTTATAAAGAAAAAGAAAATAAGGAAAGAACATACTATTCACGATCGGTGCCTAAACGAATAGCTATGTCTTGATATTCATTCCTTGTCCTTGCTATTAGTTCAGGACATCCCAGGGTTGCCAATTGAGAAGCAGCAACACGAGAGGCTAGTGTCTCTCCTGCAAGAGACATAAATTAAGCATTGTTTTAAACAAAAAAATAGGCAATATAAAATGAAATTCTTCAAATATACACAATAACAAAACTGAATAATTACAGCAAAACCCCTTTGAAAAAGACCCCACAGGGAGTGGAAATTTGATTCTCAAAAGTGAGAACTCTTATAAGTGTAAAATGGTTTTTCAACTAGATGAATAAAAAATTACATATTTATATTTAATTAGGATAGTTGCAGAACTTCCCGGTACTTATTTCTGATATTAAAATATAATAGAGCTCAATAAGCCCATTTCTCTGCTGTGTTCATGACACATGTGTTGAGTTGGATTCTGGGTTTAATTGTATTTTTCTTCTACACCATCTTGCATAGCATGGAATTGGTTTATTAAGTTTTGCTCCAAATGTATCTCCATACTTTTTGACAACTCTAATTATACTTGTTATCACCAAAGGAAATTTTTTCCATATAATATCATTTTCTTTCAAAATAAAACATACAGAAAATTATGTTTACACTGATGAAACATGAAGGACAATAAGGCTCTCATTATGTACTCAAGCAAACGCTTGTATTGGAGAAAATTATCTGGGAAAATATAACATATGCAGCCATAGTAAATGTAAGTTAACTAATATTTGATTGCAGAAGTCCCAAGACTTAACAGCATACCAGATCACGTACCGGCAAAAAGCTATATCAGTACAGCCTATCCCTTCATAGTGAAAGAAACCCAGATTTTCTAGTTCATTTCCTGGTACCTATGGTGAGGCTTGCTGGTGCCGATCCTGGTGCTGAGCAGATGGCAATGTTGACACACACAACTTTAAAATACTCTCAGAATATTTTGCAAAAATTTACCTTGTCTCTTGCATAGAGGTGTGAATTAAATGTACGGAAATATGTTTTGTGCACTATAAGCGGGAATCTCTAATACACTGTTATGTTAAAACCAGGAAATATATGCATTTTTCCCCCCACGTTCATTCTTGGGATCTCTCATCCACTACAAGCAGATCTCGTATGACCAGGTTCCACGGTGTAATGAAAACAACATACATAATGGAACAACAGGGAATACAGAGGTGGGTTAATGGGGATACTAATGTATTCAGGCTGACAAAGGAAAAAAAAATTCATACCTGGCAGAGTGACTACAGGTGTGCCAGTCCACAATACATCCATACTTGTAGTGTGCCCATTGCAAAGTGGAGTATCAAGGCATACATCCGCCAATTGACCACGCCTCACATGTTCCTCCTTGGCAGCAACGTTTGAAAAAAGGATGCGACCCGGGGGAAGTCCCAGTTGTTGTGCAGCTGCTTGCAGATTAGGTTCACCCACAGCAGGAAAACGCAGTAGCCACAGGACAGAGTTGGGCACGTGACGCAAGATCTGTGATTAAGAGAATAATAAATCTAGATATACCCGATCATTTAGTATAAATTAATTACTGAATTACAACACAAGAAAACTAAAAGAACTTCAAATGGGGTCTCAATTGGAAGATTTACTATACTTTCAAATATTTGTTGAACATCTTTCAAGAAATGTAATAAGAATTGATTTTCCTGTTTACCATACTGGTAAATAAACAAAACCCTCCTGGTTTATGTTCTTCAAGGCTCGTATAGAAAAACAATTATTAAATATATAGAAGGAAAATTTTAATTGAGGAAAATTGATGCTGACCCAACAAAATAAGCAAGGTTGCTGAATTATAATAAATATAATTCACAATATTTAGATTTCGATTGTTTTATTTTATTTTAACAAGATCATTCGATCAACTGTGAGTCTTAATTACAGACAATCAAACAACCAACTTACAGAATTACTCTTATTTAAATTTTCATTTAATAAAGATGTTACAGGTTCTCTTTCATTAAATACAGTTGATTACAGGTTCTCTTTCATTAAATAGTTGATAACAGGTTTGCCTACGTTTTGAGGTTTACTGACATCATCAGGGCTTAATATTAGTACAGAAATATATTACATTTCACTTAAAAAATATATATATTTACCTGTAATAAACTGTATTTAATAAAAGAGAACCTGTAATATCTTTATTAAATGAAGACACACAGTACGTTGAATGATCTTGTTAAAATAAATATAATTCATTCATTGTAGTACTGCACCCACAGCAGATATATTTTATTACCATTATTTATATATTTTTAACACTATCACTGAAAATTTTATGGCACTACCTGCAGTCGTCTTACAAATATAGTTACACCTTTCAAAATTGAGAAAATCACTTAAATTTTAAAAATTATAAAATCTTACATTGAATGTAAAAACTACATTACAATCATAGGGAAGTTGACAGGATCAAAAAAATAAATGACAAGAAAATACAAATTTTGGGAAACAAAATTGGGTTCTACTGTCATTTCCAAAGATCAAGTGATGCTTTGTGTGTGATTCAGAGCATTTTGTGTTTTCCCCCTTTTACTCTAACCAGTACACCAGTTGAAAGAAAAATTTGTTTCTTCCTCCACAACGTCCTAAGCTACACAGTAGTGTCATTAGTACTTGTCGATAACTCATTTCCAAAAGTGCATAGGAGAGAACATGACAACAATATAAGCTACAAAGAAGATACATATTACAGATCATCAATTATTAATCCTAATGAAACAACATCTCACCTATGATGAACTGAAGAATGTTTGAACACCCAGCAATTTAGAACAAAAGAATCTTCACTCAAAGAGTACTTACATAAACCCACATTTGTAGAGTCAGAGGATCAATTTTATACAACTGGTTGAAATTGCAATATACAACAGCCTCTTCTGGGAGGCCGTATTGCTGTCTTGTGGTAATGACAATGCTTTGAGGCACTTCTTCACCTGTGGCTGCTTTGTTGTTAGTCTGGTTGGTGGCCAAACCATTTTGGAGGACTACTCCATTTACTGAAGTCTGTATTTGTCCAGAAGCAATCATAGTCTGCAATAAAATGTGAGGGTTTCACATAAGAAATACAACAAATAAAATATTTAAATCTCCAAGAAAAGATGACAGCGGAAAGACAAAGCACGCAGTGAAATATATGTAGTGACGCAATAAAAAAAAAAAAAAAAAAATCTTGTTAACTTGTGTAATATTATTCACAGGTAAAGTCTCATTTAGACAATGCTTCTTTTCGCGCATCACTGCACGAGACATTTAATTTGAAACTGGCTGCTTTTCAAAGAAATTCATGTCCCACGTATACTGTTCAAGAGTTGTATGTGCTGAATCCTGCTGCTGGCCAGAAAGATCATTGATATTCAGAAACATTGGACTTACAACTTGTGTACAGCTCTCTCCATGATTAACTGTCACCGAAAATTTGAACATAACATTGTCACCGAATTTTGTCAATCAACGTTGGTTCCTGATATACCTTAGTTTATATTGAACACACTAAAATGCCAACACTTCTGAAACTAACTGCACATTTGTTCACGATATGGAAACACATACCTCAAACCTCACATTTCATCCCAACCAAACATAAACCTCAAAATGCATTCCTACAGAGTAGATCAATGGGAAAGCACATTAGCATGATATGATGCAAACTGTGCCACATGCTTCACTGTGCTTTCGTTGTATGCCTCATATTACACAAAAAGTTGCACCGTCTAAATATGACTTAACAACAGCTAAATCTATAGTAAATAAAGATAAATTGTAGTGGTGAGAATTTAATAAATAACATGTTTTTTGGGTCTATGGATAAATTATGTATGTTATAAAGAGTCTAAATGGATGCATATAGCAGAAATATGGTATTGTTGTGCAAATGAGTGAATATGAGTGAGAGATACTTAGACAATGTAATACACCCAGTACATCAAAGTAGGGATTCCACTTTTCAGACCAATGGTTCCCATCAACATCTAGCAGTGCATATAAAAAAGAACAAACCAACTGGTGGCCCATCGGCTGTATGTAGCCCACAAGTTATTGTACGTTTGATCAAATTTTTCCTCCTTTAGATCAAACTTTCCAGCTTGAAGTAATAAAAATTTATTGGTGAGAACCAAAATATCATATTATAAATAAATAAATATGACCTATTAGTTTTATTTGTTGCGCACATTTTGCCAAAACCCCATCCCATACAGGTTTGATCGATCTTAAGTGTATAGAAAAGGGCCTGCAGGCTAAGAGAAGTTGGACAGTGCTGACATATACCATTCATTGTACAGTACCACAACTTAAATTATATTTTGGCCACATTACTTTTCAAATGAAGGTATATGTACATAAAAATAAAGTGGAATAAGAAAAGAAATAAAAATATGGAATTTCAAGTTCCTTTAAATGTCTTTATAGTCTGAAAAATGTGGATTAAATTTAAATTTACAGCACCATGTTCTGAGGCATGATGGCCTTGGGTACCATTGTAACTCACATTTTGGATACCATTGTATTAAAATATTACAACACATTTAAAAAAATTGCCTTACCTCAATTGGAGTGGTGGTAGGTAACTCTGCAACCTTCAAAGAGATTTCAACAGCCCGAGTAGAATGTTTGGGGTCAGCTGTGGTGACTACTTCTCGAATTTCCTTCACTTGAGTATGCTCCATAATGGGAGACAAGTCGGTTGCATTTATCACAGCAACGTTATCAGCAACATCCTTCTTACCTCCTGCGCTCTGTAAATGATGAAAGGGAAATCTATTAATTATCTATCTATTGCTAATTTTGATAGCAATTAAACAATTTTGAAATAACCACATGTATTGCAACGTTTAATAAGAAAGAAAATTAATTTTTAATACGGAAACTTCAATGATTTGTTTATTAAATGGGTTTTAAGATGACTTTTTTAAATGATGAAGTTGATATCAATGGACAATATTTGTTCACCTACACCTCCCTGTTTAGATAGTGAAAAATTAAAAAAAATAAACTCCGAAGTATCTTGATTATGCATTTCAGTTGAATTTCACAATCAATCCACAGTTCTCCAGGGCATTTTCAATAATTAGACACCAACATTTTGATTATTAATTCAACCTCCTTCAGTCAATACATGCTTTAACTCTGTTCATATCCTAAACCTAACAATAATCAAACCCAGCCAGCTGTAATACCTCTTTGAATCTCCATATTAGTAAGTTAACAAAGAATTCTTATTATTGATCAAGCTCTATCAAACAATTTTCATAACAGCAACTAATGTTTTTCTAAGAACTGCCACAGATTTTCAGATTTTATTAGCAGTAAGAAATCCCCAACAATTATAATGAGAAGTAGGGTTCTAACAAACTAATCTCACACTAAAATATATCAGATAAGAGCATTCTAATTCAATACAAAGGAGTTGATACTTTCACAAATAATATTAACAAACCTTTTCTGTGACTATAACTCTCTCCTTCAGATGAGGGAACATCTGTCTATGGTCACCCACAAAATAAGTATTTGGCATGTAAGCCAACTTTTCACTGTACTGGGAAGCCAGCTCCAGGGGGCTGGTCACCTCATCTGTGATAAGGTAATCCATAAAGGAAGCTCCTGATGTGCCTGGATAGCCCAGCCACATAACTTGCACAGGAGCAGGACGCAAAGCAAAAATCTCATTGCGTGCCCCCTTAGTATAACCATTCATGTTCACAAGCACATGTATTCCATCAGAATTAATTCGGTCAGCAGCCTTACCATTGCAAGGTATCTAGTAAACAAAACAAAAAAAATTCTAATAAATTTGGCACTAATTAACTACGAATTAATTAAAATTTTGAGCTTACAATAAAAATTTTAAACTATAGCTTTTCCGTGCTTATATAAAAAAAGCTAACTGAAGTTTTGAGGAAATGTGATGAGGGATAAAATCTGAGTGAAGTATAAGTTTATTATAATACTCAAAGCATTCACTCATTATGTTCGAATATAAGGAAACACTTCTTGTTGGATAATAACTCAAAATAACTTGGGTGAAATTTAAAAAAAAAATACCTGTGAGAGATCAACGAAGTGTTCAGATTCACGAGCTATTTTGGATCTGAAAGTTGTCCCATCATCAGGACTCAAGGCATAGCAAAAGACTTCAACAAGGGCCTTGTCGTGAAGACCAGGAATCGATTGCATGAGATGAGAAGTGGGATGATTTCCAAAGTCTGAACTCACATAACCAATACGCAGACGAGTCGCAGATAGTTCTTTAGGATATTTGTAGGGTGGTTTGTGAAGAACATGGATCTGAAAACAAAACAATGATTCGAGCTTAAAACAACCAGTAACTAACTTTCCACAAAACATTTTCACATTTCATAAGAAGTAAGGTTTTGGGTGTCTTTTTCACTTTTATTTTGACATAAGTATTACAGAAGTTTGTTTTCAATGAGATTGTTACTATTGCTATATTTCTTAAAAAATGAACTTTTTGTAAACATCCTTTTTCCCTCCAGTAATGCATTTAAAAAATCCAATTTTCAAAAATGAAGTGTCCTTAATAAGATTATTTTCTGGATCAGGATGGAAACACAAGTTTTACAGGAGACAAGGTGAAGAAACTTTTTGCACAGATTTTTGGCTGTGGAGAGGGAAATACCTTCCCATTCTCCCCAATCTTACTGAATGAACAGTGATTGATGGCATAGTGGGAGCGCTGCTCATGCATGCACACAATCCAACCTTGCTACAGCGCACCTTACCCGGGTTTCTTCAAACAACTCACCTCCCGTACATTTTTACAATTTTTACAAGACGAATTGAATTGGAATTATCATAAGTCCATACTTATAGACTTTTTCATTTGAACAGTTACTAGTACCCCCAGGTAGCACTACATAGCTGTTTGACAGCATCGGAAGAAAGAGCACATACAAAAGAGCATTAACCTTATTTTCCAAATCTTCAAAGTATTTTACTTGGATACTGGATTGCAAGTACATATTGTGAATGTTGAGGGTATTTAACAATACTAAATGTTTCTTGTCAAAAAATGTCCAGGAATTCTTAAGTTAATAGTAAAGAAAGGTTATCTGCAATTTAGTATATTGAAACCAAATATTTTTATCTTCTACATATATTTGCTCAGAATCAGCTAGACATACTTTATCATTAATTGACTAACTTTGAAAATTTAAAAACAATATGATAAGCTCATGCACTTACCTTTTCTAAACAGAGGTTGGCATGTCGAGCAGCAATGGCTTTCCTGAATTCATGAGAAAGAGGGTACAACATGGAGTGGTGGGGGTGAACAGATGGTAGACGGTTCTTGTCAAGTTGTTCAGCAACAATTGACACTAGCTTCTTCATGCGTGCTTCATAATCAGTCCAATCACACACTATTTGAAGACAGTGAGCCAAGTTACAATAAGCATCAGGAAAATCGGGTTTCAGTTTCAATGCAGTTCTATAGGACTGAATAGCTTCTGGGATGTTCCCAGAGTCCTGCAAATCAAAATCATACCCTGATTAACTTTTAAGAAAATAATAGTCTACTTTCACCCATTTTATATGAGCAACAGGAAGTATAATAAGAACAAAATTTGGTATAATATGAGCTTATATGGCATATCATATAAAGTTGAAGTATTGATTTGACAAAAAGTTATGTCTATCAAATATTTATCCAAAAAAGATGAACTGAACTATAGAGTTATTAAAAATCAGTTGCCAAAAATGTATAGCTTGCACAACCCTTCCTATAATTCTTAGTAGCTCCTCTTCCACTCGTAGTTTTCCCCTATTAGTACATAGACATCTCACCTTGTGAATAGAGGCGAGATTGGAGTGGGCATCAGCAAAAGCAGGGTTGATTTGAATAGCACGAGTGTAGCACTGTAGAGCACCTTGGATGTCTTGCATTTCTTTGAGCGTGTTGCCCATGTTTGAGTATGCATCAGCAAATGTAGGTTGGATGCGAATTGCCTCCTTGTAGTGCATGAGGGCCTCATTCAGTTTTCCTTGTTGTTGCAGCACAGATGCCAGGTTTGAGTGTGCTGCAGCAAACTCTGGGAACACCTCCAGGGCTTTCAGGTATAGGCGTGTAGCCTCTTCAATATAGCCCTGCTCCCGTTTGATGTTAGCCAAGTTGTTGAGGGAGTCGGCATGGGTGGGGCACAGACGGAGGGCAGTATTGTAGCATTCTTCTGCCTCCACCACCTTCAATAGAAACAATACTTTCATATTTAATTTTTTGTTTCGATTTACAGTACAAACGCTAAGATTTTAGAGAACAGAGAATATTAACACGACACATTCACACAAAATTTTAAGCTTTAGAGTTCAATTGGTTGTTGGAAAGTGAATGCACTACCATTCACTATCTTTCTCAACAACCAACAACCAACCCACCAAATAAACAAATTTATGTTAGTTGTGTTCCTTGTTGAGTTGAATTGAAAAGGGGACAGAGGAAATAAAAAAAAATTATTAGAAAGTCAGAGGATCAAAATAATTCTGGGATATGACTGAACAAGTTTGTTTCATTACACTTAATGCGAAGGATAAATATTATACAATAAAATTATACGCAATTACACAATACGTTCATTTTATTTTCCTTAAGTAAAATTTGAAAAGGTATGAGAGAATGAAGTATTAAATCCTTAATTTATCATAAAACTATTAATAATGACAATTACCTGTCCTTTCTCCTTGAGGGCATTTGCCAAGTTGCAATAAGCATCAGGGAAATTGGGTTGCAATTCAATGGCTCGACGATAGGTGTCAATGGCAAGGTCAATGAGTCTGAAAAAACAAAAGTACAAAACATACAAAATATAATTTAAAATTTAGAACAAAAAAAATGGCAAAATTGTGTACAACAAATATAATATGAATGATGTCAAGATAAAAAAACTCAAATAAGATGAGGAAAAGGAAATAATATTGTAAGATACAATTCCTTGGAGTAATTTCATTAAAGTAACACTTTTTTATTTATTTCTTCTTCACACCAAGTATCAGCTAAATGCAGAAGCTAATTTTAACAAGGATTACACCTGTCCTCCAAATATGCTGCAACCTGCTCAGCTAGAAGCCAATTTAAAAACATCCTGGCTCACTACACAGCATGTATCCTGGCATACATACTTGTTCTGACATCATCATGCTTCATTTACAGGAGTTTCATCAGCAAACACAGTTATAAACTATGGTTTTGAAATGTTTGCCAAATTGATTTCAATATGTTATTTAAATAAAAAATTCAAGTTTCTACCCTTCCATATTAATATAATAAGAAAATACAACTGAAAAAAAAAATAAAAATTTACTTACCCTTGCTCATAGTACACACAGGCCAGGTTTCCATGAACGACTGCATTGTTTGGACTGAGGTTGAGAGCTCGAAGGTAAGCTGCAACAGCTCTGAGAAAAGATATTACACATTTAATCATCAGTTTGGTAAGAACTAACATTTATTTATTAATCATGTTAATCATGATGCAGAGTAATATGCTGATATGACACGTAACAAAGAATTTTATAATTTTCAATGTTATCTGCCAAATTAAAAATATTTCTCTATATTCACATCAAAAATATAGATTTATAGATTTGAAGCTGTCCCAACTGTATGTGTAAAAACACACAGAATGTGAAAATAACTGTTTAACATCAACTAAACCTTACACTGGTGCAGTAACATACAAAAAGCAGGAAGATTCAGATATACAGCCAAATGTAGATGAATTTAGGCTTTCAGGATCCCAAATTCTCAAAAGTATAAATAAGATAAATATAAATAAAATATTTTTGTACTAAAAAAAGTGCGTTGTATCTATTTTTATAGAAATTATAGGTCCTTAAAACCTGTACAACAATACGATACTCCTACAGTGATATAAATGAGCTGATTTGTGAGGAAATTGTTTTCCTTTTAGTTGAATATGCTGTCTTCTCTTGAAAATGATTCTCCCACTCACCCTCTTGACAATTGTTAATCAGCGTGAGTTACGAAAGCCTAAATTCGTCACGGGTTTATCGCTAGCCCCATCCCGCCATGCAGACCTCTTGAGGCAGCACTTAATCCAAGCGAAGCAACACGT
Organism: Laupala kohalensis; assembly: GCA_002313205.1. NCBI lineage: Eukaryota > Metazoa > Arthropoda > Insecta > Orthoptera > Trigonidiidae > Laupala > Laupala kohalensis. The sequence goes on along the minus strand of NNCF01128115.1, from coordinate 539,769 downwards.
GTGCCGTCGACTGCCCGTCCCTGGGGCAGCGGCCTCGATCTCCAACGCCGGCGGCAGAGGCCGGTTCGGCAGGATCGTGATGATGGTGTACACGATGATGCACTGGTAGTCCATGGCATGACTCCTTCCTTCCTCCCTCCTTTCGCAGCCGCCGCCCCCTGCGTCGCCCTCCGGAAGGCCGCCTACCAGAGACTGAAGAACCGCGGGGTGCCCGCCCCGCCGCCTCCACCGACGCCGCGGGATGGCCCCGTCACGAAGGCACCAACGTCGCCGCCGTCGCACGCGACCACCGATGGACGGAGTTCGATCGGTGCGCCGCCACCGTACAACCACTTGCGGACCACACACCACCACTAGCACCCGCGGCACTCGCCGCACGTCCGACCGCTCATGACCTCGCGCATCCGAACCGAGCGCTACACTTTCGCGAAAGCTTCAGGAAGGTGGAGACATCGGTACGCGGCGCCGCGCCGTCCAGAAATACGGTGGCGGCTTCTTCGGACGGGGTCCTCACCCCGCCACCACGCACTTCCCCTACGCCGATCTTCCCCTCCAGAGAGACACGCCGCCGGACGACGAACCGCGTGCGCGCGCGCTTCGGTCACGCGTCGCCCTGTGAAAGCCAAGGGTCAGGCCGCGTGAACAACGGACTTGACGATGAAGGCTGGCGATAAGGAGGGCTGATAACGCCATCACCTGATGTAGTGCCCTTAATGTGATTCAATAGATTTAATTACCCCCTTAAGAAAAGACACCACTTGATCATAACTAAAATTGACTTCATTCTATTCGTGGTATACAACCCCAACACTAAACAGAGAGAATAACTTTTGCACACACTAGTACTTAACCGTAAATAAAGAGAATAAAGTCTACCATTACATATCTGACTAGAATATGAGGGAGATATTAATATTGGGTCGCCTACATCACCATTCAACAAAATCGATGGGATACGAAGGTCTAGATATAATGCTTTCATAATAAATCATACCTACCCAGTCCCGATTCACTTGGGTACGTCAACCAGAAGTTCGGAAATAGACAAGTTAAGATTGTACGAAGTGGATCAACAAATATCTTGAAACCAACTCAGAGAAACGAACCTATGGTTTTGGCATTCCAGGATAAAAACAAAAATTTCCTCCATCGTCATTTAACATCTTTTACTACGTGCAGAAAAAAACATATGTACACACGATAATAAAAAATATTCGTTTCCCCTAGAGGCTAAACTAAAGGCATCAGTTTCCATAAATCAATTGGCTCTTATACGAGGAGCGATTCAACTATTGAATTATGAAGTTTCTCGTCCTTAGAAAGAACATCGAAAAAATGCCACCGTACATACGCAGAGAGCAAATAAATTTAAGAGAATGTATAATATTTTATATAATGAAGATTGAGGAGCGTGGGCGGGTTTTCTGGATAACTTAAGTCATTGAAAAATTTGATGATTGATTTCGTTCATCCGTGAAAGCGCACGTTTTAGACAGGAAATTAAGCGAACTATTTTACGGGCTTATATTACGGGCTCAAACCTTCGCAGATGGACTATTACACTTCCGGCGCCCAAAAGAAAAATCGTCCGTGAGTGAAATCGTCAGGTGCACCGTTCTTGGCTTCAAGTTTCTGTGACTCCACCGCGCATTCGCGCTTCTTGGGAAGGGTCGCAGAAAAGATGTCCTGCCAAAGATTGCGCAAGTGCCTTGTCACCGTATCAAAGTAAAGCCAATTGGGCATTGGAGTTCGCACGTGGCAGGCATTGATCCAACACTCGAAAATTAATCAAAATAAACGCTAGAGACAGACAAGTGGAATTGTTTATTCGCACTCCAAGACACGATCCTGTGTCACTTTAGATCGCTAATATATTTGGCTTCAATTTTGGAAAAAATGTGCGAAAGTAGCGAATTCTGCACTCGCCGCGTTTCACACACAAAAACGCAAGCTTCGTTTTCTCAGCAGCTGCAGGCAACGCGACGTCACGTGATCCGGCGTTAAAGAGTTGCGCACGTGCAAATATTAATGGATCACACGTATCGCTCGTGTAACTGTAACCATAGTGAAACCTCGCCCGACACCCTTCTGTAGAAAAGACGTTGCTCTAAGGGAACATATTGCTTATTAGAGAGGCACTCCCCCTCGCCTCTTTGTATGAGGATTAATGAACACTTTGGAAAATAGTAAGGACGGAGATCCTAAACTTGAACAAAATTTTTCTAAATTTTATCAGCTAATCCAGAGAAATTATATTAAACTTGCTCCATCGTATTAATATTTGGCCACAGCATCGTTATGAAAACTTGGACTACGAGATAGTATCATTTTTAGGCAGTAGAGTAATGACGTCACATGAATGTCTCAGAGCGCTGCTTTAAAGCTGAAATGACACTAACACCCATTAACAGCCTCTTTCTCTGCACGCTACCTGCTCATCCCGGCATCATTCACACAGAAAGGGACTTCACTTAAAACTACATTAATGTACGCAATTAATTTTCATCCATTTGTTTCACGCGTCGAGCCAAATGAGAAGGAAAAGAATGTAATTTAAAACTACATTAACGACCTTTAATTAATAACTCATTTCTTGCAAACCACGACACGGACTCTTACAACACTGGATGCAGTCACTGTCCATACTCAGAGACTCGAGAAAATGACGTGTTTTTATAGATTAGAATCCGGCACAAAAATAGAACAAGATGATGTCCGTAACATTGAGACGCAGGTCCCGTCTTTCCCAGCGGGTTGCGTGACATTTGTCAACATCTCAGGCGCTACCTTAGCCCATACAAAATGCATAGAAATGCAAGAGAGACATTCTTTATAATTCTGCAGCAGCGTCGACGGAGAGCCCTCCACGCGCCGAGACTGTCTCGAAGCCTTTCATCCCCTGTTCAAGTGGGCGTCGCTCCATCGTCATACGGCACGCGACGTTCCCCGGGTCACGACCGCGAGACGAGGATGAGGTTTGGTCCCAGTGACACGAACAGAAACAAAAGACGCGTGGGAGACGCGGAAAACAAAACGAGGGTTCCGAGGAGCTACGACGACAAGCGAAGAGACCAAGCTCACTCGCAGGATCAGAGACGACAGGGTCTTAAGGACAAAGCACAGAACTTCTTTTGGAGACGGGGGTGTACACGTACAGCGACGCGTATGGTTTCCATACAACGCCCATACATTCATTGCACTTCTTGCTGCATTTTTAAAATTAGAACCGGGATAATAAAAACGGATTCACCGATGAAATGATACTTCGTTAATGCATAACAATAAGTCACATTTGAAGAGTGTCAATCCAGTATATATTTATGAGAAGCACGACCAGCGCTTCCATCTGTGACACCAGCAGTTTTTAGCAAACATTTCTCTCGTTTTACACAAGCAAACTCCCGCTTGTTTCATTCAACGAACGATACAATACGACTAGTAGCATTTGTTTTTCAATTTCTGTGTAGTATTCCATTAACACGAATACTACAATTTCAGTCGACATAATTAACAAAAGTTATGAATTGAACGGTCCGGGGGAAATTTGATAGACCCTGCGAGATACGTGAACATGGCAGAGTTGCTCTGAATTATAATAGTACTGTAAATTAAATGCGACGAAATAGGTATAGCTGTGATCGTCAGTTGTACCCATTGTTCGTCACTCATGATAAGGCGATACACTAGCATGCGCTAGTTATAGGATGCAGGCGCTTCAAGCTGTCTTCAGACTTGCACCCCATTTCTGTTATAATGGAGATCACGTTCATCCGATCAGACAAACTTTGTTAGTAGGGTATGTCTAGAACAGCGCTGTCCAACTGAATCTTTTTGTTTTGTTTACAATGCGCGACATATTGTTCCGTAACGCGCCTTATGTACGATTTCTTCCTCCGGGAGTAGCCAACAACATAAGTGTTGCGCAGCGAACATCTGCGACTGGAGGCCACTGGAAACTGTCATCTGGAGCTATTTCAGTGGACGCTACGATTAATGAGGGGACGTGCCGCCTTGTCGCAACCGACGGAATTGGCGGACGCCGCCGGCAGCGCCGAAGAGAAATTTTCGCTAATTATAGGCAGATGCCGCGCACCCAAGGCGAGACTGAGGAGAAACACGGTAGTCGCCATCGAGTGAACATGGGTGCAACTTTGAACAACTTCTGTTGCTGCTTAGCCGGGGTACGAGTTCCAAAAGTGCAGTCACTTGGCTTTGCGCTTCTAATTAATATCCCGTCCATGTTTCGAACAAGATACCTTCGTACGACGGAAAGAGGGAAGTGAAGCTCGATAAAAGGAACGCTTCGATTTAGTGCATAAAAAAGATGATTTCGCAAAATAGGGACAGTCTCAAGAATATAAGTAGGACATCACGAAGAAATAGATACAGAATCAAGAAATCTAAATTTAACATGTTTTTGGAAAAAATTAACTACGCGATAAGAAAGAATTTGAATCGTTAATACAATGCAGCGGAAGTTCTAAAATAATTATCGCGTATTATTTAACAATTTTAACCGAAAAAAAATTCAACACGCTTCGTATTTGCTGCATTCAAATTTACTTTCAAGAAATTTTCTGACACGCCCATCACTCAATATGGAATAAATGAGCTTCGGAAGCAATCCAGCATTATGTTACAAGTGACGTCACGCTCCTAATTTTTATTTTAGATAATCATACAATACTTGTACTGCGAAACTTATTTTAATCCCTGCCCCACTCCTACTGAAATTAATTTAACTTGAAACTTTCGATAAACGGACACTATAACGGATACGGGCAGTTAATTTTTATTCGTAATACTCTCTTTCGTAATCGTAAATTCTCTGTAACTAGTAGAAAGGCGATAACACAGATTCATCGCTAGTAACGTTCTTCTTCGTATTTATTTCCATTTCAGTTCAGACTTAGTTCTCTTTCTCGGTAAACGAAAAGCTCAACAATTGAGAAATTACGAGACTGCAGACGAACCGTTTTCGCAAGTCGAGCACCGATGTTCGAGTCCCGTCGCCAGCCGGCGAGAATGGTGCCAAAAGATCCAGCAGCTGGCGTTGCAAAAATAAATCCACTTTCCACTCAAGACAAACAGCGAGGACGTTTAGAGATGCGGTGTCAGCAAAAATTGTTTTTGCTCCTATTCCATGAGACTTCACTACCCTCTGTGACTTCACTACACGATATACTCAATATCACATAATTATTAGAACTCTCACATCCCGTGAAATATTCATAGAATACGGGAAAGCAGAGTTTAATCATTTCTAACTTATATTCAGTGCTCTTAGCGGTCCAAAACAACTTTCTTTTCCAAACTGGACAGATAAACGGTAGTGACTCAACCAATCACAAATAATCAGAATTTTATGTACAAAATTCATGTATTCCACAAATGAAGATTGGTTTAAGAATATTCCATTAAGAACAAGAAATAATGTTTTAGCTAAGGAGAAATTCTTTATCATGTTTGCAAGAGAAAACCAGCTTGCGGTTCAAGACAAAACTGTGCAAAGAAAATACGACGAGAATAGCACTGAAAATGTGGAGAAGGCCACAACCACCCCCTACCCGTTTATTTGCTGATGCATTACAGAGATGGAGAGAAAAAACCGAGCCATTGAGAGACGATTTGATGAAGAATAGAGCCAGAGAGGGATACGGAGAATCCAGCTGCTGGTGATCCAATGCGGCGCAGCCGTCACCCACCCGGTCACCGTCGTTCNTGACGAGCCCTAAAGCCCCCCCCCCCCAAAAAAAACAACAACAACAACAATCGAGGAAAATAATATTCATTGACGGATACAGGCAATGTTCTTACACCAATAAAATAAATTACACGTGTAATATCAAAATAGAAATAAAATAGAAAGTACATAGAATTCTACAATTGTAATAATTTAGAATTACTTTTTAGTTTTCTCTTCACAATAATTGTGAACAAATTTATCAGACAACATAAAAATACATGTTGTCAACTTCGACAAATTAGATGCAGGTCCTTTGAACCACACACGACGAAAACAATACTATACGTACAAACAATTACGTATAGTAATATACCCCATTAATAATTTAGAGACAATAAGTCTCCTGAGACGCTCCAAGAGTGGAAGCTTTGGAAAAATCTCTATCATTATCATCTCACCCTCTCCGCAACCACAATCCCCGCGGGGCCCTCTCGAAGCCGCGCTATCCAAACCCTCTCCATCGCAAGCAGCAGTGGCGCCGACGGGTATCGACCTCACTAAAGAGACGACCCGCCCCCACCCCGTCACCTGCTCATCATCAATCGCAACGGAGAGTCGCAGAGGCGGCGTCGGCGGCGCAAAATCAGTGAGAGCGGCGCCGACAGCGACAGCTCCCGCTCGGACGAGCAGGCTAACGACCTTCGGCGCTCCGTGACAACGCTGCGAAACCAGGCAGATCGAGTGGCGAATTTGACGGTTGATGTCGCGGGGAGAATAAAATCTGTAATAGCACCCCAACCTGTCGCTGTGGAACGCTGGAGGGTCGTGACTTCGACTAAAATCAAATGGGGAAAATCAATTAAAAATCACGTTCGTAGAATTAAAATATATTATTTTCAACTCGTTAAAAACTACAATAGATCGTACTAGTCCTATCAACACCTCAAAACCACCTTATTTTCATAAATAAAACAGTTAATTTACACTAATGAATGTATTTACGTCATGTCTTTTGGCGAGGTTCAGGCAATGAGGTCTGCCTGCTCTATTATCTAACCGTCGGACTTGTTAGAGGGAATTGGAATGGAGAGATGTTGGGTTGCCAGGGAACTTGAGGTACCGAACCGACAATCGTCTGGAGTAGGTGAGAGAAGTCCCAGCTGAAAACCTCACCTAGTTCGGTCGAGCAGGGTTTGAACTCACGCTCTACCGCTCAGCGGGATATTGGAAGCGAAAACGTCACCGCTAGACCACCGTTCTCGATGGTTCAGGCAATTCGACTACCTGAGTACCCGCAGCTTTGATCGCGTGAATTCCGTAAGATGTCTTCATTTTTTTTTCATATCGTAATGGGTATCCACTGAGAATGTTATTCATTAATGTCAGAAGTTTGATAGTATTGGTGTGCATCCTCTGTTCTTTATTTTCAAAGTTTTTATAAAAGTTTCCCATTTCACACCCTCGAGGATGAATTTTCGTCAAATCGTTTCTTAGCGAACATTTCTGATAATTTTTCGTGTCACACTCTTCCCAACCCTCACCTCGTGTGGTTGGAAGGATACACATAATGTAATTGAAATACGATAATTCATCAAATACAATAAATTAGTTTATTGTCCTCCACGTGGTCATACGCAGTTTGTACTGTTTTTTGACAATAAATTTATTATCATCTCAAAATACACAATGACCCTAATATAGTTTCGACCCTAATATAGTTTTTTACGTTATTTTTGCGTCTCTCCGCTCATAGCCCTAAGAATGCTCCGTTGTGAACCTCATCTTAAACATAACGGAATTGGTAGTTGAAACATCTCGTCAACTATATCAGATGATCACATTTTTAAGTTTTTTTTATATTTCAATATTAGTTTTCAATTATTTGTATCCACAAGCCCATTTCCATCCCCTCACCCTAGGTGTGCTAATGGTGTGTTTGTTTCATGAGGGCTTAGTTCAGACTTCCACGATATCGGGATTTTACTATCACCTCAGCGACGCCGAAAACTATGAACTTGTCACTGGTATGTCGTGTTCGATATTTTTTTCGTGGCATCCCCTTCCCTAGAAGTGTTGGAGTTTATACGGGCTGATTGTGTTATTTCACGTCTTCGAGAATTTGACTACTAATTTCAGCGGCCCCGAAAACTACGATCTTAAGATTAATGTCACTTTCCATTATTTTTACATTTCACCCCCAACAAAATGGTTGTATATTTTTAACAGGGGGTGATAGTGTACTTATCTGTCAATGAGAGTGTCACTTCACTTCAGCGGTCCCAAAAATGATTTATTCAACACCAATATCTTCTTTTATTATGTATACCTGTCTTTCATTCCCACCCTTACCCCAGGGATGCTAGGGGTATATTATCTGCAATTTGAACTGATTGTGAACTTACAAAGCACTGGGGACGCTCTTATCCATCTCAACGGCACCAAACATTATGGTTTCGAGTCTAAAATCGGATTTCTCCATTATTTTTACATGTCATCCCCTTCTCACTCCCTGGGGGTGCAAGGGATGTCTTACCCCTATAGTGCTTGTTGTCATATAGTCAGTCATCAAGTTTGATTAAAATTACTCCGGGCACTCCAAGAGTTATGATGGGATGCATACACAAACCTTCACCCCGTTAGGGGTGGATTTTCGTAAAATGGTTTTTTGGCTGATGTCCACTCCCTAAAAGAAACCTACCTGCGAAATTGCAAGTTAGTTTCTGAGATTTCGTGTCTAGTCAGTGAGTATTTCGATATATACATATATATATAATATTTTTTATTTGACTACTCTCTTCTAACGATGTAAAATGTTAAATCATGAATGAGGTATCAGCGCAACGGTTTCGGATAAAAATAGTTTTCCTCCCTGAAAAAGCTTACGCCAGAACTTAACCAACTCACGTGCCAGCAATATTAAGGTCACGACGAACTTCATGTAGAACAAGTTTTAATATACTGCACAGGAGGTGTCTTCCAAGTTATTTAAAAAAATATGTAGTCCGCTTACGAACAGAGTTTCGAACTACGACAAGGGAGGTGGATTAATAAATAAAACACAAAAAATAAAGCTTTTCGAAAGGACAGTTACACCAGACGTAGAACACGTTCGACCTATTTGCGTACCATTTTAAGTGGGCATAATACTCGATCAAGAAGGATAGAAACGACCAAAATTACTGCAAATTACTGCAAAAACACACAACTTTAATTTTTGTTAGTGAACCTAATAAATAATTTTCATCCTTTCAAGGGTATGAAGAGGGGAGTACAATTCATCAGCGCGGATTCCGAGTAGAACACGACTATCGAATCTGTTCCATGTCATTGTGTGTTATTGCCTTTAAGTAGGCAGACAGTTAAAAAAAGGGCACGGGTGGCCAAAATGGAACGGGATATTATTGGGTAACCGCCAGGAAATTATCGAGCAACCAACCGACTTCTGCATTTGTATCAATGAAAACCTGTCAAGTTTGGCAACTGTTGCAAGCACCATATATGCTTTCCGATATCTCAAGATCTTGATTAATTAAATAGGAACTGCCGCTGCTGACAATCACACTGTTGACAGTCCACTCATCATTGCAAAAAATACGACTAAAGCCCAAGTCACATCCTATGCATGCACAAACATACTCAATGACTGCGTACGAGAGGTCAACGGACACGAACTCTCGTCATAACAGTTTTTGATAATAAATCGCTACTATATTAAATAACAAATATTCAACATGACGACCCGATTTATCTTCGGTTATGTATGAACTGTCTATATTTCATTAAAACAGGAACACACATTTTTAATGAAATTAAAGGACGCTCAAAAACCAACTTAACTAATCAAAGCTGTACGCATTACTATGATCATAGAAAGAGGAACTTCCAACCATGGTGTGAAACAACTTTAAACGAAATAACAATTGATATGAAATAGCTCACATTACTTATATTTTAAGACCATTCATTTCATTTGAAAACAGAAAAACGAGACATACATGCTATATTTTGAATCCCGTACCAAAGCGTGTGCCCAGAATCCGGAGCGGGGAAATTTCAATTTAGATATGAATGTAATTCAATTTAGAAAACACGAATCTTCTATCAAATTAAGCACAGAGAAAACAATCGTTCCACGAACACACTTTACTACTAGACCTACATTTTATTTTTTCACGAACTACAATATCGATCCATATATGACACGAGATGCAATCAACTTCTAAACTATCGTACACATATCAATGATTTAAAAAAATGTTATTTCCACAAAAAATACCACTCACTTCACAATGAAAATATTAGGTAAATTATCATTTTCGGATAATTTATTTTATATCTGATCGGGAGGAATAATAAAAACCAACGAAACATTTTCCAGGAAGTAGTCAAACCATTCACACAGAAAAAAGGTCGTTGAAAATCAAGTTACATCGACAAAGAACACTTCCCCTTTTCAGAACGACGAAGTGGACGTGAACCCAACTCAACACACTATTAGCTGCCCCCATAGGCATATATGCCATCCCTAGAACGACAACGGGTTTGAAGAGAATGGAAGGGCGTCCCCAACCATCGAAAACCTTTCGAACAACTTAATTTCGCTTGCGTCAAACTTCGTTTTTCGCATCGCTACTCCACTTCGCTCCCAAGGCAAGCATAAAAATGAAAGAGGAACTGCAGCGACGGTTGCCTCCAATTGACGCATAAGCCCCCCAAAATAAAAAACGAAGACAATTAAGGAATGGATGGGTCCATTGAAAGCTTCTTCTTGAAGACCTAATTATAAATATTTCAGACGAAATCAGACTGAAGGATGTAGACAATAATATTTTCAATATTTTTGATGTGTTGGCTAACTAACAAAATCTGCATCTACAGAAGTATTTTCTCAAAAAAGAAAAAAAATCGCGAATAACGAAACATTGGAAAGAAAGTATTAAAAATACTATTTCTATCACTTCAACTTAAGACACAAGCTATTATAAAAATGTCAACTATTTTACTTCTGTAACGTACGTAGCCGCTTTTTCTTCTAAAGTAACATTCCCTTTAGATATGTGGAGCTTACAACTTTTCTACGACCCGAACATCCCTGAATAAGAAAAGCACAATTTAATGGTCTTCAACAAGACTAATTTTACACACAATAAATGTGTTTAGCGTTTCCCGTGATTGAAGTTAGTAAGTAAATCAAATGAGAAGAAATCTTCATAACGTTCAGAACTGTTTCGTTGATTGCAATTGATGGGATGATCCTTAGCGTGCTTCCGGAGAGTAACTTAGTTTGTCCTCCACGAGGCCATTTGCACTTTGTATCTACTTGTTTGACGATTTTATTTATTTAGCGTATTGGTTATTTCCCTTTATTGAATCACCGTGTAACGAATTTTGTAGTTTTACAGAATTTAGTAGAGAAGGGGTGCCTAATGCGGCAATCTATTATAAAACGGAAACACATTCTCTCGAAGGAAGTACTTGTCTGACGAGGCAACCGGTTTATATTAGCAAAAGATCACAGGAACTTAATTTTCCCATCAAGGAAAACGAATCCTCGGACCAACATTGGCGTGAAGCAATGGCGTAGGCTGAACCAAAATGAAAAAAGTACATGCGATTCCTCATGCTCGATGGTCACGATCGCCTGATAACAGGGCTGACACAGAAACGCTTTTCCACAGGAAGGGCAGACATTGCATGTCATGATAGTTTGATGCACGATAACCGAACCTACTCCACGTGTCATTTATTGGATATTGAAAATATTACGTTCTCTTTTAAAATCTGAAATGTAATATGCGGGGTTCAACTACTTTTCTAGCAATTTGAAATAACTAGCGAGGTAGCATTACCAACTATTTTGGAGAGCATGAAAATAACAACATATCAGATGTTGGGTAAGGTCCCAATCGAAAGTAAAGATAATTATTAATATTGCCTCTAACTAACCTCTGCCTTAGGGCCCTTGATCGGAATTGATGGGATGGTCCCTTGCTTGCTTCCGGAGAGTAAATTAGTTTTCATTCCTCCACGTGGTCATACGCAGTTTGTGCTGTTTTTTGACAATAAATTTAAATCTTGAATTAAATCTAATAACTAATAATTCTTCCCAAAGCATTTTTAAAACAAATTAATTTAATTATGTATTTTTTTATCACCTGACCACGGCTTAAAACATAGCCGAAACGTAGTGAGCTACTAACTATATTTTATTAATCCATACAAGGTCGAAAGTATTTTCTTATTTAATTAACTTAATGATGTCAGTTACTCAATTTCATATATTTCTTTGTATTGTTAAAAACCCATTTCCATGTTTAAGAAATCTGACATTTTGAAATTAAATTAGCTGATGCTTATCTCCTCTTCACCGATTCCCGACTGGCCATCGTGGTCACTCCGTCACATATCGCAATGCCAAAGGATCTAAAGGTACACCTCTCAACACAATACCTAACCTGTCTCCAAGCACTTCACACCCCCTGAAAACGTGAAGCGCTGGGTGGTTGTTAGGGACAACAAGAACGCATTGCCACCGATACACCCACCGTCAGCTGGAAGAGGCGGGGGTAGTCCAAGGTGAGGAGGGGACGGCGTTGCGCGTGCGCGCGCCGAGTAAACACAGCGCCGGGATCGATCCCCGAGCGACGTACTCATCCTTCCTCCCCGACTTCCAAGCACATGCAATGTAGGAGTTACATGAAACCCGGTCTACAGGGTAAGTACGCAAGCAAGTAGGCAGGGTTCACACGCAGAGAAGTATGACTCGGGCGTAAATTAGGTCATTTCAAATTTGACGTAGTTGTTCCCACTGTGGTCGTGAAGGTGGTAATTCACCTACGATAATTAATCCTCAGAAAGTTAAAAATGTGAAGTGAACCTATATTCCTCAAAGAGATTTGAAAATCCATCGATATTATTGCGAACACAATTCAAAATTACAATAAATTTTTAGAAAAAAACATGGGAGTAATTTAAAACATGGGAATAAACAATAAATATAAATTAAAAGTTCATCGTTCTCCCAATATCTGAACCAAGGACCTGAGAGGAAGTGAATTTCATGGAACCAATGGTAAGAAGCACTTGTAGCGAGAAATACGACTTACGACCTTACTACTAGCTCTTTCCTGTGGTTGGAGATAACTAAATCTGTTAAAAATTTACATTCTACATTAATTTGTCATTCGTGGCGTAACTTTCGGGTAAAAAGTATATACTGATTAAGGGTATACTGAAAAGTATATACTGACCCGGGAGGCGAACGGGATGGCGCAGTTGGTAGGGGCATGAGCGCGTAGAGCTCAAGGTCCCGGGTTCGAATCCCGGTTCCGTCTCCCATTTTCATTCGACGTAACATGATTAATCTGTTACCTGGCGGTGAGGTTCACCGTAATCTAAGAGATTTCTAAGTATATACTGAAGAAACTGTTAAGGTTAATAATCACACTTTACCACAAAACCAACTCACACATGTATTATTGTATATACGGACATTTGCCAAACTTATTACGATTTGCATCACTTTGTCTTTTCAAATTAATGTGTTAATTCAGAATTGCCCCGGCTTCTATAAAACTGGAAATAGACACACTCATTGTTTTCCTTTTATTTCTCCCAAAGAGCTATGAATAGGTCCATTTCCATTACACCTGTTAGCTAAACACCTGTTCAGTCCCCACGGCCATCAACATCAAACGACCAGCTGCACTCATTTAACCACCCTCGTGCAACTATCGTAACGAACTCTTTTAAGAGTAGAACCACACTGTCACTTTCCGTTGATTCGGAGATTATTACATAAGGTTACTAAATTACTTTTCTCGAAACAAGTAGATACTTCGTTCTTAATGTGTCAAATTTCATTAATACCAGGTTCAACATAAAAATTAGTGCTAGTATATAGTATAATTAGCAAAGGTGGTCTTAAAAGTTTGACGTCCCTAGGCAGTAGTAAATACAAGCGCCCATCGAGAGCAGATTGAAATACGTATCTTTTAAATATTTTTATATTATTTATATAATATATAAACAAAGTAATGATTATATTTTTTGTTTATTTTTCATCTTTAGTACTATAAGGTACAAGAAAGTATAACCATTACAACTATCTAAAAACCTAAAATAGCCCTATCTAAAACACAACTTAGTTTTAAATTCGAGGGGCATCTTTACTGATTATCTTTAATATCGAGAAAATCTTGAAAATCAGAACATTAACAAAAGTAACATATTTTAAAAACTAACTTTTCCAAATTTTATAATTTTGTCGATAATATTTGGGCGCCCCAAACCCTTGTGCCCCTAGGCAATTGCCTATATTGCCAATGCTTAAATCCGCCTCTCGCTATTAGGTCATTTAGTAGTCATTTTCACATCCACATTTGACTCAGGACATCCTCCAGGTAACAAAATATACAGAATATTGAGATGCTCCAAACAACTCTGAGAGAAAAATACTTATATCTTAGGTACTTTCTTTTGCTGCTTCTTTAACAAAGAAACAATTCAATAAAATTATGTTATTAAGACATGTTTACACTAATTTTAATAATAACTAACTTTGAAGTATGGCAATGTATTAAAACATCCCAGCAGTTGACCCCGAGTAGCGTTTATTTAGCCTCCCAAGCTAAAAGCAGCCTCTAAGGACACATATCGGCCGCAAATGTCTTGAAGCGAAGCATCCGTATCTCTCGTCCTTTGCGATCATCTAGTGACGAAATCCTCACGCTCTAGAGAGATTAAAGGAAAAAAAGGAGGCAAGGGAGAAGGTTCTGGGCGGTTGGCAGTCGTCCTTTAGCGCCGTTTGAAGTGGAAGAAGAAGAAGCAGCAGCAATGACTAAGGCGAGGGTGGAGCTACCGTTTTCAAAATAGCCACACGCCACAAGAGCAGGTATTGGACGGATCCGAGCACGACACATCGTTTCTAACAAACAAGAAATTCACGTTAAAAAGGCTCATACTATTGCCACTCATACAACCAAATGAAGTAGAAAATGAATTTCACTAAGCTGAATGAGCATTTAATTCGCTAACTTAAATTCCTTTTTGCTAAGAGTTTCAGTTTCACGAAAAATTCTAATTTCTACTTCCAAGGGTATACATCTGGACAACACAGAAATGACGATGGCAATCGACGAATTACGTTTTTATTCAATTTCTTCTGCTTAATAGAACGTATCCAGTATTGTTCAAATGCTTAATGAACAACCGGCAAAAACATACTAGGAACACGACCTTTGCAGTAACTTAAGTAACCAAATGCAAAGATCGACACGAATGGCGGAGTCTACAACTAATGACACACAAGAAAATAGGAGTAGAAACTCGGGAATGGACGACATTTTTACACATTTTGCAGAGTTATGATTTTAGTACACTTACATTTGGTTAGTCTGTCGAAAATTGCTGCCTAGAAGTAAATTTCAGAACCGGACGACAGAAAAATTAATACAAGGAATGCGAAGAACATCGACAGAGCACACACACGAGCTTCAGTTGAAAAATGGTTGAATTAAACGAAATACATGGGTAATGGATAGAATACAAATTAATAATTCCGAGATTCAAATTCTAAATAAATTGACACTAATTACCACACGCATAATATATTTTTATTATTGGCTATTCACAGAAAGTATATGCCCGAGTCGTAGGGTCAATGACAAATAAAAACATCTCCGTACAATTTACAAGAGGTAATGGAGCACAGAAACGACAGTCATGTCCATTTATCACGAAAATTAATAACAAGAAATGAGACAAACAACTCTTGTATATTTAATTAACGCGTGACCTTTGTTTTGTGTACACTCCGGAAGCTATGCGCTGCAGTACGTTGAGTTTACAGATTCTGCGCAGAGGCTGCATTAATGGAGACAACGCAGCGGTAGCCGCAAGCGCATGACCCAACCGTGAGCCCATCAGCGACGGGACACGGCCGCAGTAAATTAATGCTCCGCCCGGATGCTTACGCACAAGCAAGAGCAAACTGAGATAAACACTCCCATGAAACCCTTAGTGACCTTGGATAAATATCTTTTTTATCCCGCAACGACTAGGTTGCGAAAATTTCTATTAGTATCTGTAAATCCGTTCATTTCATTCTCCTGGCTTAACACCTCGGCAATTTCTAGATTATGGCTGGCAACATAAAAAGGCTGGTGTGCAACGAGCCACGATCCTCGATAAGCGTCGCAGAAAGTTTGAACCACAGTTAGGAACGTAAACGCAATACTTTACCCAATGAGCTTAACATCAAATTCGACTAGGAAAAATACATCAGAATACGAAAACAGTCATTCATCTCAAGACTGAGAGCTTTGGTAAGTGATGAGACAGAGGCATCTTCTAGAACAAAGCAGTACGGCACCGATATGATTCTGAGCAATTTTAATATAGCTAAGGAGAACCTTCACTCCGAGAATATATTTATCCGAGAACATCGGATCGACTAAACATATTTTACGAGATATACACAATGAATCCAAGAAATTAATATTGTTGGGCTTCGGTTGTGTCGACTCCCCGCGTGTTCCGGCAGGTAAAGTCTCCTACCATAACTCTTCACTTATCAAGCCTTATGTTAATACGCAAAATAGAGCTCAGATGACGAAATTCAGTATTCAATAATAGTTTAAACTATTTTATAATTGTTATTAATTGTGGGTCATTCATTCAACGTATACCTTATTTAGTATATTAGGTTGGTCCAGCCATTTTCTAATCCAGCCTACGGTCGGTCGGGTCACGAGATAGCCGAACGAGGGCGAGTCTACTACATGCGATAATAGAGAATTGGCGAAAGTTTGTCCAGGACGCTGAGAAATAATTTTCGAAATTCTACTTTCAACTTTGATAGAATACTATCATTTTTTCTCACAAAAACTCTTAATTTATTTTGCCGCATTCGCCAATGTACGAATATAAGGCGCATCCCAATCCATCATTTTTTGAGAAAATATTTTTGAAGACGACAAACTTCCCGAGTTTTGGAGGTGACTTCTAAAGCCTAGGACCTTGTCGCACTTCCAACTTCTGGTGATTCCTCCCATTACTGACAGCAATTCTCAACGTCAAAGAAATTGAGTTGGTAAATGCGGGAACGTCTGTGATATTATTAGCATATCCTGAAATTTATTTACACTGAGCGATAAAAGATTAATATAATTTAATAAATTTGAACTGTGGCGACCGAATACAATTAAATACACACAAATCGAAATTTATAAAAAAAATTATGCTGGTATTAGACAGCATTTTTGGCAGAATTTAGGGTGGACAAAATACGCTGGTAAATACTGTAATTCTACCCTTTAATTTGCCAATAAGGAAAGGAAAATGTAAGCTCGATTCCTATCCGCAATTAATGAAAAATCTTCCAAGGCAACCAGTGTCATATGTTTAATTCCCGGTGGCGATGGGTGATATGGGAGCGGGAGCGTGACGATCAACAGGTCGACTGAGCCGTGCTCTCCACACAACGACCCGCCGTCCCGTCGCACGCTTACTCCGCTTCACGAATTTCACAGAACACGCTTTCAGCTTCTCGGGCATCCACCACGCAAGCCTCACTTCTATTGCTACCCTTGTACAGGAGACTGCACTCCGATTAAAATCGCGCATATAACTAGCGTGTCCCTGTCGCCTCTTTTAGCAGTTAACATTGCTCACTGAAGAAAATGGAATGGGCGCATTAGCCACTCGCATGGCACCATACCACGATGAGCGGTTTGCATGATGAAAAACAATTTTTTTGTGGGGATTTACGGCTCGCCGACATCTAGGTCATTGGAGCCCTAAAATTTTGTACAGGTAGGGAAAATGCAGTTACGCACTGAGCCAACATGACTCTCCCCGCGTGTGGGACTCACCGAATGACTCAACCATATCCACTAAAAACCCTCCTGAATTACAATACATCAAAACATTTTTAAAACACGAGGGGAAAAATATACAAAAGATTCCTAAAACATTATAAAAACCGAAAACAATATGGGTACAAATAGAATGGGTAAAACTTACAAAAACAATAACGTATAAAAATTTACGATTTTTTAGAAAATGATGCAAGGCAATTTCGAATTGCCATAAAAAAACTTCGATTTATAACATGCACGATACATTAATTTCACAAAAAATATTCGTGATTATGTAAATCATGGGCAGAAGGGGTTCCTAACTATGTAGTAATTAGTCGTCCGAGAAAAAAGTGATGTCCGAAGGAAGGTTTCACGATTCCAAAATATATGTCTCAACTAAACATAAAACGTTAGTAAGAGTACCGGAAAATCGTCCATTACCGCCAACAAAACTGATAGTCAATTGCACGTACATAAAATTCGTGGAGATAACGACCCATTACAGCCACAACGTTTCGTGAAACGACCCATCTCCACAGATAAGTCTCCGAACAGAGAACACACGGAATTAGGTTTATTGACATATATTCGTAATTGCCTGTCTGACAAGATTGGGAAATAAAAATAAATTTGTCGTCTCACTGGACAAAATGGTTAGAGACTTAATAAATTAGTTAGATTGTAACCGAAGGCGAAGTTGCGCAACGAAACATCCAGAGCGAAAGGCAATTTCCCGGAACAGTTTAGCAAGCAATTTGCTTAATGCAATTTATGTTGAGTGGCCACGATGGTCGTTTCTGACAGACCACCGCGCCGGACGAGCAGGTCGCGTCGATATTAACCGACAGAGACGGAGAGGTAACAGCAATTCGTTGTCCAGGAAATTAACACTAGGAAGGTGCCTTGAAATTTGTTTTTCTTTTTTTCGGCACCCGAAACATGAAAAAAGTTCCTTGCGACAACGAAATTATGAAACAACATTTCACAGCGCACAAGGGAGTGATATGTGGACATTCGTAATTTTAAAATAAACATTCGACTTCTTTACGTTCGTTTTACGAAAGAAAACAATAACTGACGTGACAGATTAAAGGATTCGATGTCTAATTGGTCATTCTTATTGGAATAAAATGACATTACATAATTGGTGCCAATTTTCTATTTAAATGAGGGAAGATATTGGGTTATTATAAAAAAGCAGTAACACTGTCTTATTTGTGTAAATTGTTTATTGTTTTCTCTCCCTTCAAAAAATGCGAATTCAATAATTAGCTAGACCTGAAACCCTCCAGAAACAGAAGACAAATAACATTACACAAATGCGACCAAAAAATTAGTATAAAAACGTCGTATCACTGTAAAGCTTGGTTTCCCATCAGTACTAACAAGAGCTAGTGGAAAAGCAGAGTATGCATACATGAGGACATTAATTGCGGAAGGATCCGATCAAATGCTGTTGACGCAATAGTAGGCTATAAGTCCCAAGAATCAATATTAACAACACATTCCAATCCATCATCTGGAGCATTTACGCAGAGTCAACATCCTAGTAATTAGACAAATGAGCAATCAACGAGAGTAATTAAGTTAACTTTACCTGAGTTACATTTGATAGAAGTCACACAGTTCTCCCTGTGAAGTATTTAATTACTTAGAAACGCCCATTCTCTTTCACATCTCTCTTCCTTATGAAGTAATATAGCTTTCATTTTCACTTTCGCGATTAGGTTATGAATCAGAAGAATTTCTCTAGGAGAGCTCGACTAAATTTAGAAGGATTTCTTAAATAATTACACCTACCATCAATGAAAGGGATATATATGAATAATAAAATTTGACAAGATTTATTGATGAGAAAACGTATTTCCGTATTTTATATTGTTCATTAGGAACATTAAATTGAATTAAGAATGTAGAACATTTTTGAGGCCACTCCGAATCAAATCCTAGGTTAATCCCAGCGCTGGGGAAGGGGCTTGACGGGGGAGTCTGACGCGTACTCTCTCGAACAGAACAGAAACGCCAGATGCAGAGGCGCCTGCCATGTCGACGCGTGGCATGCCGCAGAATCACAACCAGTCGAGCGAACCAGGGGCGTCGGCAGCAGAGTCGTGGCTTCTCGCCGTTTGCCTCGTCCACCCACGACCCCGACAGGCCGTACGTCAAACCGCGTCCGCCACAGTCAGTGCAACCGGGACGGGAGAGGAGACGACCCTCCCATTTCGTCCGCCTGACGCATGGGCGCGCACGTGCATTAGGTGCCATCGATTCCTCCACCCATGGGATCACGAGGTGAAAGGGTACAGGACCAAGGTAACAGACGTGAACACGATGAAACCATACTACTATATGATTAATAGGCGAATAAAAGAAATTGGAATTCCCTATAATCATTAGGGAACAAACACCATAAAAAGCTAAGAGAGTGGTACGTAATTAATATAACTAACTAAGATCGAAATTTAAAGACAATTATAGGAGTATACACTAAACATCAAAGAAACAAAAACATATAGTACCGCGAAAAAGAAATACATAAATGACCAAATGAGAACTGGATGTGTTAGTAAAAAAAGAACCCCATGAACTATTCGCATCCAAATACCAGGAATTATTCTAATAAAGATCAAGCAAATATCAGGGATGCGTGGAGAGGAGAAGCACGTAGATCGCGATAACGTGTCGACGGGGTGGAAAATTCCGCGTAACCTAGGTGACAGGGTGGTGGAAAATTCCACACTTCTCCCACCCCTCTTCACGAACGCCTGGAGCGGAGGTTTGAAGAAGTAACCCGCCGCAAAGATGGTCCTCATGTGAAAAGGACGTAAACTTCGCTGACAGGTGCCTTGGGAGAAAGGGGGGGGGAGAGGGATTGGAGATGGAAAGGAAGAAGGGGATGCCCCATCACGATGGCGGAAGGGGAATCTAAGGTTAAACTATAAAGTATCACCGAGGCCTCGCGTAGGTATCAAATTTCATTTTAAAAAACCAGTGAAACTTTCTCAAGTTATTTTCTTCTCCGACGCTTCCACGGCGTTGAAGGTTACTAGAGAAGAACGGCGTAATACTGTGGAATAAGATGGTCACAGCTGTCAGAAGGATTTCTGACAAACAATGTTTGTCTGCAAAGCCAACGACGTGAGATAAGAGCACATATTCGACGTCGCGTACCAGAAGTGGCGGAGAAAATGGTTCTGACACGAGACCGAACACCATATATTTTACGAATTAGATTCCCTGTATTAATCTCGGAGCTTTCTACAATCACAGCACAGAATGTAAATTCGTCATTTTAACACACAAGGCAATCAAACCTTTCACAAGGCGGCTACCTGTAGTGTGTGTAGTGGCGTACTTTTACTTTCCGATAGGAGAACCTACGTCTTAATTAGACATTACGACTTTATTAAACAACGGGAGATCGTGTTATTTTGGATATTATGTGCTCATATTTGTATAACCACAAACAAAATATTTTAATTTTTGCTTTATTTTGGCACAGTATGAATACTATTTGGTACAGAAAACGATGGAAGGCAATTAATTCCCTACGTTCCTATTCCCTACGACTATTTCCAGTGATGTAATGTTTACTCTTTATAACTCATGAATCAATCCATTAAACCAGAGGTAAGAAGAAAAAAATTAGTAACTCTTAATACAGAACTGTCTGAATAGTTATCTCAACAAGAGTTCCTTCACAATTATGAAAATTGATTTATTGATATTGATAACCTCTATACTAGAATTATCAATATTTTCGATATCTTCTTCCGTAAGTGAGCAACAATACATACCAATGCCACTGCGACCTAAGAGAACGTTACAAGTAACATCTATTGCGTATTAATACTAATTGAACCCATTTCATTAAATTTGATTTTATTGATTCATAGCGCTATTTCAGAGGGAATCGACTGTGTAGTAGAAACGTTACTCGTTAATTGTGAAATAAGCTGCTCTACCACTAACACCGTAAACAGACTTGCCCAAGATGCTGTTTGTACGCAAAACGTTAGATTTCTACCCAATATACGTGACGTAAAACGAAAGATATCATAAATTGTTATTATTTCTCCTGCGAAATTAACAAGTTCACTATTTCTTTGCATCTCTCTTCACTTGTTTTGTATCATAACTATCATTGTTTTACTCTACTTAGCAGTAGAGCTTTTTTTTTTCCCTGTGGAACGTGTAACTTGTGAAGGGCTATGATTTATTGTCTCTGCATTGAGAGAAGAAAGTATTCGTGCCATCCACATTTTCTCTTACAGTCATAATTCACGATCAACCTCGAAATAGCAGACAGCATTCATCAAACGCAGCAGACATTTCCTCCGCATACACATAAAAGGAGAAAAAAAGATGTGGTCCGTAAATTGCGAGGATGCGATCTTTCGATGAAGTAGAATAGTTACCGCGCTCATTCTCCACTGAAATTTATCTCCCGCCCAAGAAGAGATCGGGCGTTGAATACCAAATGGAATGCGGGAGGCTAACTCCTTAAGTTTTCCGTGAGGAGTCTAGGACATAATGGATTTTAGTAATAAGAGGGCGACATAAATGGGACTTCGTGGTAAGTCAGCATTGGAATCGAGGAATGTAATTTACGAAGTTCTTCTACAATCCTTTATTCATGATATTCGTTATGATGAGACATGAAAGCTTTCGATAATTTAGAATCTCGAGATATTCATTGAAGAGTAACTCTTAGAACATCATCAATAAGGTAACAAGGGCTCAAATTTACATACCAATGTTTTAAGCGGTTTAAAAGTAGAAAAAAAAAGTATTAAGAAAAGAAAATGTGTTTCATAACATCTCATTTCACCATATTCTTCGTCGAAAGTGGTTCAATTTTGTCGGAAGATATTGTGAGAGAACACTAATCTTAACTTCATCCAAGGGGTTAATTCCACCTCACTAAAACCTCCAATGGAAATAAGGTAATGCAGATCTGTCGAGAAAAATACGATAAATTTCTGCAAGTAAATACACAAATTCTATAAATATTCTGGAATACATCAGATATAATGAATTTATTATTACAACGAGTCGATTCATCGTTTGTGGAATAGGGAAACAAAGCCTTTTGACATGGTTTCCCATCTCCGAATCCACTTCTCCAAGGAAAATCGTGTCGACTGCTCGATTAACAGCCTTGGAAAAAACTCGAGGTGGATTCCCCGCCATGAGCAGAAGGGTCCACCGGTTGGCACCACGAGGTGATGCGGGGTGGGGTGAGAACGCGGGGTCACGCGGGGTCTGGGTCACGTCCCCTCCCGCCGTCCTCCGATCAGCGGGTGCGCAACAGGCTGCATTCCGCGACTAGCACGCGGGGGCACGTTTGCTACCACTCCATGGAGCATACCACATGCGCTTCATAAAACAGATTTCTTTCTGCACAGAAATGAAAAGGTATGAAACACGGGTATCTCCACACATCCCCTTAAGAAACTATATTCGCAAATTCATTGGAAAAAGAACTATAAATATGTATTAGGACGTTAAATTTACACCTTAAGGAAAACGCTACATTTGTGATCCATAAAACTAAAACAAAATAAAGTAAATATAGTGTAATCTACACCAGCCAACATCGAGTAATATAAATACGCGTCTCCGTTGCAGGCATAGTTACCCGCGGCGTTTTTTCCGTCGACGTACAAAACGCTCAGTCGTCTCTTCGGGGGCAGTCACCTGTTTAAAATAGCAGTTTTTGTGGGTATTACACATACACATCAAAGGAAACTCCTCGATGGTAGGCAAGGGTGCATTACGCTTTGAGGGACTGTCCGGATACAAGGTGCCATGGAATAGAGAACGCAGAACATGTACACCACAAACGGATCACTCGTTCTCACGTTATACAGAAATCCTTCCTCGCACAGCGTTCAAGCCTATAACATGTCGCACAACACTTGCACGCACCACTCGCGACTCCAAAGGAATCCCAACCAGAAAATTACATAACAAATCATTTACGTAACCAACACGGGCATACATTATATACATACATTAATTCTTAGTATATCAGAGGCACAATTAACTCGCAATCACGTGATTCACAAACGATTTAGACCAGTATAATAGGTATATATTTTCCGATTTGATAGTGATTATCTTTTCATTGGCATTGTTGCACTGGCAATCACCATAACACACGTATTCTTGACGCGTCAAATCGGACATGTCACGAAAATATTATATAACGACATTCACTGACTACTAAACCATCATTCAAGTGCACGGGACCCGTAAAGCAAGATTTCCACTTGGGATTATTCCGAAGTCCGTTCACGGAGGGAGGCGTGGTGCCTTGGCACTCTCGCGAACACGTTCTGCGGAGAGCGCGCGCTCGCGGGTGGCGTGGCGGCGATGTGGGCGTCTGGGGCGAACGGGCGCCGTCGCGGTGCTGCTGCTAGCGAGCGTCGGGGACATGGGCAGTGGGTGATTGGTACGGGGAAGGCGGGGAGCGGGGCGTTGGTCCCGGCCGGGGAGGCCGCCGGAGCCAGGCTGCGAGCCCGCGTTGCCATGGCGACGGCCGCCGCCACGTGGGGCGGGCGCCCTGTGCGCACGTGTGCGGCCCCGCCCCGGCGTCGCCAAGGCAACGCACGTCGCCCCGCCCATCCCCGTTCCCTCCGCTCCACTCCAGATCCGGAGGCAGCGGCGACGATCGGAGGGAACTCCCCGTGAATGGATACGAGACAAGGCAGAAAATCAGGGCGAAAGAAACAGAAGGGGAACGCAGAAAATCGGGGAGAAAGAGCGAACAGGGGACAAAGAAGAGGTAGAATAATATACACTTTCTCGGTTCAAACATATAACATTGAATACACGAGAACAACGAGTAATATCAAGAAAAATTCTGAAATAAAATTAGACGTAGAAAGCTACAAAAATTTAATCAACAAAGAAAATGAAGGAACACGTGAGAGGGAATGTGCGCATGCCAGGTAAAATTCATTCATGGCAGTGACAAGTTACCATCAGAGACAAAAAACGTTAATACTAAAAATCTACAGACATTATTTTGAAATATCTGCGAAACCTTTAGTTGAAACGATATAATATGACCAAGGCAAAACAATCCACTATATTCTTTTCAGTTTTGATGCTGATTTGTATAACTATTCAAAATATTTACTATCATCTTATATCATAGATATAATGGAGCAAAATTTTATATTACATGCAAAAATTATATCCTATACATTTTACAAGTTCTAAATCCACACATTTCGCAAAAATGAAGCAATTGATATTTTATACATAACTTGAAGTTGGTACCCACGTTTTTAGTTAAAAGTTTCAACATAATTACAGAACGGAATAATAGGCGTCTTTTTTAAGTTAATCATGTAGATTGTAGCATGTTGTTCAGCTACATTCCACAATTTACAAGAAGGTGACATCGTCCGAATGGGCAACGCTGGAGAATACCAGGATTTGGATTGGCAATATATAGAGGAAGGGCGACGTTTTCGCATTCCGCTTGTCGTACGGACGACCCGTTGTTGATAAACAGCCTCCGCGCGTCAATTGATTCTCCCCACAGATTGACGGTAAGCAAACAATAAATGGATTCCGTGTTCGAAATGCTGATGCGCACAATAAGCGGTCATTTGATTGCCGGTTGTTGACAATTCCGTCCTAAGCTCTCAAACAATTCGCAGTTTTAAAATCTATTTCATCTATTTTTCGACACGGCTAACGATAAAGTTGAATTTTAGCAATACGGATAACAAAAAAATTCAAAGCGAGTTTTCAACACAAACGCATTTCTCCCAGCACATATGTACAGCACTAGATTCCAACCAATTCGTTCACCATTCTTTTCCTCTCTTCTACTATATTACCTGAGCGCAAGCCGCACCCACCCATGTCACCGAACTTGCGCAAAACGCAACCCGCATTTCACGGACGGTATAAACTCCATGGGTTGCATTGGAACCCCTGCACGAGTTCCATGCTGTGAGGAGTTCGCCTCTTGACCAAGCACAATCTTTCACTTGCCAGTTAAATGCTAATACGATTTTTTAATTATAGAAAGATAAGAGGACTTATATTTTTCACAAGAAACTTAATTTGCTTTACCTTTGCCACAAAACAGTATACTTGTACCATTCTTTGTTTGTTATTAAAAAAACTAAATAGATAATCAGAATTACAGATGTGGCTGATCTGGAATTGAAGAATATTTCATAAAACATTTACGTGAATAACGCTAACTGAAAACAAGTAATTACGCTCTAAATATGAGTTTATATTTCGTGCCTCTGGCCTAAAAATGAGTCTCTTGCCAACATTTGCTAGTTCCACAATAAAATCTGCTTTTCCCTGGCGATAGAAGATGAGAAATCTTAATCATGTCGAACTCAGGATGGGGGATTTTAAATGTATTTGTCCGTAAATAATTTATGGAAATGGATAGTTATAAAGAATATTATTATAAAGAAGAAATAAGTTCCATAACAACATGTAATTCGCTAAACCATCACTTGTAGAAAAATAATCTTGAAGTCACCTCACTGCCAACTGGTAACTATCAGAATACTGCACGTCCGAGAAAGAGCGTAGCTTCATTGACTTCGCTGAACATCATGCAATCGGCCACTGTGTTCGCTTTATGGTAAAAACGCTGTTTTCTGACGAAAATAAATTAAAGACTTCACAAGTCATTCAACGTTTAATGGACGTTGCTGGAGAAAGATCTGCTGCTTTGAAAACTGAATACTGCTTATATTATGCTCATCGAACTGACTCACTCGTTTTGCTTTCAAACGCATTTTGACGATGATCGGAGCAGACAGATATGTCTCTAAATACGTATATTCACTCTCGAGAACGACATAGCTATTTCATGTACCACTTCTGCGGGTATTGGGTCGGGATTCTGACAACTTCGATATCCGCGATTCTTTTATCTCACGTTGTTCTCAAACTAGATAGAAATATTTGTGGATTGGCCATGTGGCATTCTGGTTAACGATGGAGAAGGAGCATCACTTAGGGCGACGAAACCATACAACCAAAGCGTGACTCTGAATTTTTGCCTTCCAATTACACAGAGTGTGTAAGGAAAGTATTGTAATCGGTCGAAAAAAAAATTTGAGATCACTTCGGATCTTTGCGAATTGGCTCCAGGAGATTTGGTCTATTTTCAAATTTGGCGATGATGTCCAATCTCGTATGTGTGTGGGTATGTTAAGAATTTTGTACCCCCGATAACTCACGAACAAATGGATGCATCGAAACCAACCTTGAGATTTGACTTTGAATGCGCTGGAAATAGAAGCCTATTTCAGGACAGCTCATACCCACTTCATTTACATACCACGCTCCATTTCTGGATTCATAATATTCAAAATTTTGAAAATATGCCACGAATCATTTTGATTGGTCAATTAATTCTTCGTACAGATTGCTAAACCGCATTCCTGCATGTCCAACCGTTTTCGAGATACAGATCTTGGAGACATTTTTGTAATCTGCCAATAAGGTTATTGCAAAACGTTTAATGTGGAGGATAATTCATGCAATCTGTTCTGAATTATATTTTGATTTTTAGGAGTTTACCATGTACTGTGATATATATTTTGAAATAGATCGTTGAAATGTCTTGTTTAATAATATAATGTCCTCTTTGAAGTGTTTTTACCTTTTTCTTAAATTGTGTTATATAGGGTTTTCACTGCCAGAGTTTTTGATATGAATTGAGAAGTTGAGCTCGGAACACTCCAGATATTAACGATACTAATAAAAGCGTGGACTAAAATTTGGACAATAAATTAACGACTCATCAACAATGGTGTTATTGTATCGATAAAACTCGCATTGCTACAAATAGGAAACGATCGCAATTAGAAGGATATGGCAATTCTTTTAACTCCCCATCTCTAAGTAGTCCAACGCTTTACCAAGAAAATATACCTTACTTCGGAAAAAGTACGATAGTTCTGGCTACCGTGTATACAGAAAGAAATCCACTTCCAACACTGCCTTGCTAATGAGAATGGGGGAAATTTATTGGCTTTATTCCTATTCTTCTCTTCATCGCTGCGAGCTAAAGACTCGTTTGCACGAGTATCGGTCGGCCGCCGGATGGGGTAAAGCGCCGCAAGAAAAGACTACTTTAATGACTATGAACGTTCACATCAATCGATAGTATCGCTTGCTGTTACAGCTACTACCACTACTAAACGCTACCGTGTTACGAGGGTATTCAGTTTGTATTCAGTTTGAGCGAGGGATCGTGATCCTCATGTACGGAAAACTATCATTTCACATTTACTATTTAAGATTTTTACGTATATTAAATCTGATATTCAAGAAATGACTGGTTCTGTTTGGTACTCCTGTAGGTCTGACCTAATTCATTCACATTTTCTATTAATTCCGAGCTCAACACAAGAAACGTAACTAATGTAAAATTTGTGATTTTTGAAATATAATATATTACAATGTTTATCATTAATATGATAGTTTGACAGAGTTAGCGGGTATGCATAATGTACATACATTAAAATCCTTAATCTCTCCGTAACACAAAATACCTAATAGTGACTGCGACTTTCACAAAAACTTTCAACTCACATCACGCAAAATCTACGGAATATAGGAATTGTCGTAAGGTTAATCCTTAAGGTTGGGAAAAGTATGTAACCAAATTCCAAAATAAAATATCTAACTACATTCCCAAAGATTAATTCTAATTATTCCTTTTTTAAGTATTGATTCTTCTTATGAAACAATACTATGTAACTATAATATAGCATCATTCAAATCAGACGAATTACAACTTATGCAAAAGCTAAAACATACTTTTAGCAAATGATCACGCTAAAAAACTGATTTCAAAATTTCTTCTTAAGCTACCTATAAACGTCATAATGAATGCTTTTAAAGATCGTGTGTTTAGCGGAGTTTTCAAATCCATAAACTTTCAATAACATTTTTTTTTTCAGTACAGCAACAGCAAGAACACAATCTCCGGAACATATGAGCCTCGAGGTAAATCATTCGATGAACATTCCTTGGAAAACAAATACTCGTAAGGTCGAATTTGCTGAATATAAATCCGCAAGAAACTAGGACGCTAGAGTTACCTATTTCCGCAACTTGGTACTTCAGTTTCCTCGCGCGAGCGGATCGAATGAGATAGCAAGAAGACAGGGCCGAAAGGACAAGGAAGCTTGCGCGTAGCTTCTCTGCAATATCGGCGCACCATTACTTCAGAAGGGTAAGTTTCTGGCTAAAGGGTATGGAATACAATAAGCTTCGCCGGTTTCCAATAATGCTAATATGCGACCAACTTACGAAATTTCTCTAGTAAGTAGACATTACAGGAAATTCCCCTTTATAGTCCTCCTTAAGCGAACACAGTCCTTATGTTTTGCTCCAGTTAGAACAAATATCACGATAATAAATGCCAATACGCATGGGTATTTTTTAGGTTTCAATTAGCTGTCATCTCACTAAAAATAAAGATTAATGTGTCAACAAATAATTTTTGACGTCAATGTTATTGAATGATGTATAACGAAAAACTCGCCATATTAATTTTACGTTAAACTGTCAAACAACATTTCCAGTTTTTAAAAAAATCCATGTTGTCTTGTTGTGATCTAGGATTACCTACGTAATCTTTTCCTCTACATAAGTACATACACTACGAAAATTAACTAATCCTAGGACAATATCTGCGCGATATATTATACTTTAAACATAAACGACACACCACAAAATTTACGAGGTATTGGAGAGTTGGCAACATCGCAGGCGAGTCATGTCCGAATGCAGGAGCAACTCCCCACGCGGGAAAGTGTGACCAATGCAGATATTAAGGAGAAGGGACCGAGGGTTCTTCACAATTTCGCGTCACAATAGGAGAGCGCCCCGGACGCTTTTCAATAGCTCTGCAAAGAGGATGAATGAAGAGGGACGAAGAGGAGGGGCGTCTAACGGCGACCTACGACACAGGGTTATCGGTCACATTTGATAAGAACCTGTAATATTTTGCGAATCTGAAGAAAATATAGATGAACAAGGGTTAGTACTATTATCAGGCAAAAAAGGTGTTTCCTTATGAATACTGTGAAGGTATTTTCGTTACTTTCTTACAGTCAGACTCGAATGTCTGCGTCGATATTAAAGTTCGAGGGTAATTTAATTTCTTCAGATTGTTGAGCAACAGCGAAAATTGTTTAACTTCGCTCTCCAAAAATGAGTCCACGACGATCTCACAGTGCTGAGTAGATTTTCTTTGCTATATCCACGAAGGTGATCTCGCAGCAATAGCGGGATGAGATTTACAGACTGTTTCCGCATGATATGGCAAACCTAACACAACTCTTATGGCAGATAAATGCATAAATAGAGATGGACGCTAACTGCTTACTAATAACAAAGCTACACACTTATTTGAACACAAGTAAAATGCGCACCTGAACAGCTAAACGTATAAAATTACGCCAGATATCCCTTCAAGCGTCATTTTTCAAAGATTATAATAAAAATGTCAAAATTTATTTATCATATTTCTTAATCACTGTGAACGCTACTAGATAAATGTTTCTAACATCGTATTAATTCCCTTCAAATACATCACACACAATATTCATCACACTTCAGATACATTTTGGGACATTTAACCTACCCAGAAATTTAATGTTTCCCTCAACCGGACAATATGAATCCATTCTATCCAAAATTTGTGAAGAGGGAAAAATAATTATACACGGAGGATTTATGTCAGGCACATGAGCAGGAAGCGCCATGCCCCCCATTCTGAGCCTAAATAAAGTAATATATTTTAATTGGATACATGGTATAATGGATACCACAATACAATAAACCCAATACCAATGGAGTAACTTGTTCAGGACAATTATGAAGTGTAATGTATAATATAGAATCTAGGATAGGAAAAGAACATCAAATATTTGAAGATTCAACAAAAAATAAAAATAAAATCTCTATATCAACACTTGTTAAAAAATCAACAAAACGATTATATTTCTCAGAAGTACAACTGTACATCAATATATCTTCTGTCTGTTCCACAAATTGCGATATAAGAAAATATAAATTCCTATAACAACTCATGTTTATGTATTAATTGCATTTTTTGTTTTTTAACACTAAGTGTAAATTACACGCGTTGTTTCGCTTGTATTAAATTTAACTGAATGTTGGCTCGAGACCAGAGCAAAAACTTCGTCATAATGCAAATATGATGTCCGCACAGAAGAAACATTTTTAAAATTTCCCTATAAATGGAGGAAGAATAATAGTAATTACACACAAAAAGATATAAACTATCCACACACCAGTGCGTTTCTTATGGATGATTCCGGGAAACGTACGGTCCTGTGATAGGGGGGAAAATGACACCCATATTAGGATCACAAATTCGGCTGAGAACAAAAAGGGAGTACCGTGGCATAAGGGACGCAGCACAGTACGTAGTGAATTTCTAGAATAAGGGACGGAAGTGAATGTGAGAGAAATTTCCTCTGAGGAGACAGGGCGGCAAACGAAGCAAACTTTTCCAGTCCGCGCTATTGGTTCACATTCCCAAATTGGAAAGGCGACACGCAGGCAATTGCAAAGAACCTGCGTCACGTAACAAGACTTTCCTTCCCGAACCTACAGCGGAATAAACCACACGACCGTCGAGTCCAAAAATGGAACATATGCCACTCGAAGAATATTCATTTCT
This sequence comes from Laupala kohalensis, assembly GCA_002313205.1. Classification (NCBI taxonomy): domain Eukaryota; kingdom Metazoa; phylum Arthropoda; class Insecta; order Orthoptera; family Trigonidiidae; genus Laupala; species Laupala kohalensis. The sequence goes on along the minus strand of NNCF01128115.1, from coordinate 508,499 downwards.
CAGGCATTGTGCGTTGAAAAAAAAACAAATTTCCCTAAGCTATTATTATTAACTATTTTGCGAACATGCCACAGACTGTTCAGAGACGATAAATTAGATTGGAGAAGTGTAACGCGCCGATCAACGACAATACGAACAGAACGTAAAATATTCATTAATTCTTCAAGTTTATTAAACATACTATAAACACAAATACAGCATATCAGCGAATACAAAAAAAATTTACGAAGGTTTTCAAAAGAAAAATTAACAACAAAAAACCACCGATATCAGGTTAACACGTACCAGAAAACAAGTTATTTCTATAAAATAAAACTGATTATAAAACGTGAAAACTCGTCCATACAATTTAATCAATATTAATAGCTAGAATATATGCGAGTCAATATATAATACAAGATTGTCAATCAACAAAGCAAAATTATTCCGTAATTTCATGTTTAACGAGATGTTAGTTCAAGTTATTAATATAATGAATCGGAGAGCAAAATAACTGGTCTTCTAAGGGTGAAAGATGTAAAAAGTGACATACGGATTTGGAATTACAGCTAAATATAAGATAATCAGGAGTATTGTTTAAAGAAATACCATGAATTATGAATTCCTCTGATCGATACAACATAATATAAGAAATACTTACAATATTAAAAAAACTAATTTCAGTCGGAATATTCATCATAATTAAACCCATATTTAAAAGGAATTTTTTTCAGTCATGGCGGCAACACGTCATTGAGCTTGCAGAAAAAATTTATGTAAGATAAATTACGTCCATCAATTGCATCGTAAAAAAACTCCGACCTACAGTTTCATTCGGAGTGCAGAATAGCGAACCTCCGTTGCCCTGCTACTTTTAGACCATAATGAACGGCATGGGCGGTCGCTGCGGGAATAAGAGTGATCGCAGTCAGAAACGGAGCCCCCAGTGCCTTATCGGCACGCGAATGTAGCTGCTACGCTCTTCAAGGGCGCTCCACCTAGATAGGAGCGGGTCTCGCATTCTTGTTACGTAATAGAAATGGAACTGGGAGGTATTTCGAGACTGCACATTTCCCCACAAGAATATAAGGTCATGATGTACCTTCCATCATCTAATTCCGGATGAATCCTACGCAAAACTCCACTCCTCAAAAGCACATCATTCTCTTCAAATTTTTCGCATGCTTTGTTTCTCACGCAATATCAGATATATCATCAATGTGACAAAACATCTAGACAGTAACCTATGTAATAGCAGGAGCAATTCTAGAAGTTGTCAACTAATTCGTTTTTCCTTCGGCTTGAATTCTTAGCTCCAGATATGAAATGATACATTCCAATATTAAGAACCTAATTCAACAGAATTTAAGATCTAATTAGCAAAACGAATTCGAAAAACGTACACAAAACGCGAGGATCCATATACCATTGCTTGGCTCGGAAACAAATAAACAAAAATTCTTTTCTGATTTTATGTTATACATTTTGCAAAATTAATGTCAGCAGGTACAGAGAAAACCCATCATGAGTGTAACCTTTTCTCAGTTTCAACAGTTTTCCCCACTATTGCAAATTTATTTACTCTTTGTTTTTAACAGAAAAGTTGAGCTTATTTTCACTCTCTAAACAAGACTCTAACCTACATCTCCAAGCACCACGAGCACAGGCCTACAGCTTCCAACTGATTCAACTATCAGAAAAAGGAAGACTTGCGGCTGGTGTTCGTTTTAAGTTAATATATTTAAAAACATCTACACCCTAAAATAATTAGTAAAACTAACGCAACGTGGAAACGTCTTAATATATACGTTCGTTACATTCGCTATTGAATAATAACGGAAGTACATCAATTTTAAACCTTTCCTATGTTAAATACAATCGTCGTTCGAAAGAAATGTATCAGTATTTCCTGACGCGAAACTATACACAGAACTGCGGAAGCCAGTATTGAGATAGCGTTGGCGGCGGTCCTCGGGTTCCGTCACGAACGACACCGAGCGAAATCCCCAACGGCAATAAGCACAGCAATCCCCAGATATATTGACTTCGTTTCCTTTAGTGTCCACCCAATCCCTTGTAAGGGTTGACCAAAACAATCCTCACAATAGAAAGCTACTAAGACGAATTCATGAAAATAATTTAAACGCATAGATATAATAGTGAAAAGGCCAAAGGAATGTCATCGATTATATATATTTGAAATGAGTATAAGAGTCACTCTTAATAATTCTTTCTTTAATAAATATTAGAAGATATAAGTTTAAATATTGTACGCTCATTTTAAGGTACACACATCGGGAGTGAATTTAACATTTATTCGTACCAGAAAAATCCGGATATACCAATTTCACGCCATGAAAAGTAAAAAAATAATAAAAGAAACAGCAAACAAAGATTCATAAATAACTTCTCTTCAACATGAAACTATAAAAAACGTCATGTACTACATATCTACATCAGATATGAAAATAAATATACTTCATCAGTTTTAAATATTGATTGAAAAATATTTATTAACAAATTATTGAAAATGATTGCCACGTCTCCTTTTCAGAAGCAATAGTACTTTCAATAGATTACACCCAGTCCACTACACATATCGCTTATAAGAAACCTGCTCTTTTTGTTAACAGATCTGATGAGACGGGGGCGCATCCTCCATGGCCCTACGCGAACAGATTCCGAAACAAAGAGCCTCTGCAGCTGACTAGCCTTCTGTGTCAAGCTCAATGGAAAATTCCCTGCGACCAAAGGAGAGAGGAAAGAACCTATCCTACCAGGTACGTGGAATTCTTCCATAGCATCTCATCGTCTCTTCTAGGTTTATCTGACTATTGACAAAGGTTCGCGGATGATTCCTAAGAGTCATATCGAAGAACTACTCACAACATGGTGTTGCATGCACACATATTAAGGTATAGTTCACGAAATGTTCGAGATCTAATCTTTTGTAATTAAATGAATCATTCCAATATTACTTCTCTGGTTTTCTTCTTTTATTGTACTAGCTGCGCCTTCGTTTTGTATTAAAAAAAACCCAGAAAATATCGGACAAGTTTTTGTTTATCTAACCGAAATATATTTTGCTTTTATTGAGACGCATATATATTATTTGCTGTATTAAATATGCTCAGGACACGCTTTCTAGGACCTGCGTATTTGAGGAGAGTGTATTTCTATGAATAACCTATTATTTTATGTATTTATTTTTCCGCTTGTACGACTATAGTACAAGGATACAACAAACAATCACCTTCAGTCTATTTCAACAATATTTACTTTCTTCTTCAATTAATTTAACTTTGTGATATTGATAAAAGCAGGAAAAGTGTATAAAACATATCAAAGTATTCTGTTTCTGAAGGATAAATTTCCTAGGGTTAATTGATTCAATTAAAATGTTTTTCTGTTCCTAAATAATTGCTTTGGTTAAGAAATTGCTGTCTGAACACATTCCTCAAATCTACTTAAAAACCTTTCGTTGACACATAAGGTGCTGCGATGCAAATTGCTAGTGAAATAAATTTGCTCAATCCTCTTGTAATTGAATTTCACATCAAAGGACTAAAGAAGAAAATAGAAAATATAGACAGAAAAATTTTTCCCGTCCCATGGTCATACCTTTGATGGCAGAGAAACTAATCGAGCGAGTAACAAAATATTTTCCAATTACCCAACGATCGCAGAAATTTAATAACACCTCGACCGGCCGTCGGGCGGGTGAGCGTCGCAGAACAGAAAATAATCGCTAGAGAGCAGCAACGTCGCCCGAAGCAACTGCGGAGCGCTTCCCTCTCACGGAATTTTCCACCGGTGGCACAACAAACTAGTAGGCAACAGCTGGGTAAGGGGCGCCCGCCGCCGCCGCCTTCAAGTGTGCGCTCAGGAGGATGTTGAGCAAAGGGAGAGATCAGAGACCTCGAACTGGTTTCTTTTCGGGGAATGGTGTATACAGGTAGTTGCGACGGACCAGGCGAAATCAAATGTGCTCGAAGTAAAAAACGACAAGTAACAGCTTTTAAAGTTTCCACCAATGCTGACTATTGCAGTTCCATCGTGTGTACACAACTCTTTAGCGAGGGGGGTTACATACTATGCCAAAACAAAATGTAGTCCTTACTTGAATTTTAGGATTTTAGGGCAAGGTTTCGGGGTTACATGTTTTTTTTGAGCAGCGTAACAACGAAGATGCATTGGTATATATTATAGAAGTATCATTTTTGAACCAGGTTCCATTTGGGTATATAGCAGGTGTCGCTCACTAATAAACTTCTTGGTATATCACGTACTCGAAATTAAAGTACGGCGGAACAAGAACAAAATATCAGTTACTAAGCAAATAGAAGGATTATATGAACAAGGAAGCACAAAAACAGAAAAAGAAATGTACAATGAAGCAAATCGTAAATGCAACACACCGGTCGATTCTCTAGTAAAGTGATGAAATGAATATCGACACTATATTATACACATGACATGTACAATGAAATTGCACATCGACTACTGAAAAGCCAGAAGGATATTAGTTGGGTGTGTAAACAATGCGTCAAGGCGAGAGTAATTGTACAGGTGGAACGTGTCGAATATTGGGCAACTCCCTCCGTATTTCAATTACTGTTCAATCTGTTACTTCACTTGATTCCCTCGGTGCATTTTTTACGACTTGACACCTGGCTTTGCGACTAGTACATAGGATGTAAAAAGGTTACGAGCTGTATAGTACAAACAAGTTTTTTAACATGTAACTAATGGTACACACTACCGATGACGACTGAATCTAACATTTCATTTTCTTTTTACAGAAGACAGTGCAGTTTAAAATAACAATATAACTTGATCCACTTTGATACATTACGATTTTTTTTATTCGCAGCAGAACTGATACAAATTCGAAAATATTTTGACTCCTCACAATTTACGAATTAAATGTGCTGGATGGTAGAACATAACATTCAAATGTTAAAGTTTAATCGTGTCTAGAGAGCGAAAATCTTCTGACTGGAAGGAGTTGCAAAGAAGTCATGGACAACAAACTTCCTACACAACAATTGCTACTAGTACCAGAGACTCACACAGGGTAACGCTTAATTTCGGTACAAAACATCATTGCAGACAATACATTACGTCAGATTGAAGTTTTACTGAAAAAAAAAGAAAAGTTTTTGGAGGGGGTTGGTTCTTGAAGAATGTTTGACTAAGTTACGCACTGACATTTTGTTATTGTACCGACAGACATGAGGTACGTGGAAGGGTATCGGGCAACCTTGCAATTCTCCAGACAGAAGAGTTATAACTCACATCACATCATCTACACATAGTATAGGGTAAAAAGAATGAAGAGTAAGAAAAAAGGTTTCGTAGAGTAATGGCCTGGAGGTCTACGTGATTTTGTGAAACACTCAAATCAGCGCTCATGTGCAAAACTGTTCCAATACTCGATTCGTTATCACACAGAAAACTAATTTAAAAAACAAAATTTTAAAATATCTTAAATATGCTCCGAAATAGTAAACAACGAGACTGTTAGTGCACTATAACAAATAGTAGATGTTCAACTTGCTTGATTTACAAGGGTGGTTTCAACTCAGCTACGTAATCTAATAGTGCTTGGTGACTTTATTTCGAGTTATTAAGGGTCGGCTACAGATAACCATGAGACCCATACACACCTGTAAAATAAATGTTTCCAGACTGCAGGTTCAGGAAGGAGACCCGTACTTCCAGCAGAGCTGATATAAAACACCCACTTCCAGCAGATAATCCGCGCCTGTGGCTTCACAGTACATACATCCGATTACTACCCATCCAGACATTTCCTCTACAACTCTAATTCCAGTTCAATCTAGCAACACGTGAGGTAGTCACGTAGCGCGTCAGGATAAGGGGGTGGAGGGGGGGGGGGCTTGAAGGACTGTCCTGAAGAGATGAGACGCGAGTGAAGAGCATCGTATAGAATAGCGCAGACGGGAGGCGAAGATGGGGACACCGTGCGCTTAGATCAGGCTCAAGAGTGAGGACGACGCTCTCGCGGAAAGATTTTGTGCAGTGGATGGGAACAATTTCTGATTTAATCCTTAACACGCTTCATTACAATAATTTTTAAAGTAATGAATCGAATGAATGCCTTCGAAATGAATTAAATGTACAAATCTCGAGACGGTATTAACGGGAATTTTTATAAAACATGAAATCTCCTGAATAGCTAACCTGCAATAAATTAAAAAACAACCCCACTTCTTCCACATTAAAACAAATCTGATCGTATAAGCCAAAGGAGTCCTAAAAGAAATTCAAGACAGAAATAATGCTTGTATTCATACATTGATTTTAGAATGGTCTATCTCATCCTTCGACGAAAAGAAAAATAATGTCATTCAAATGCCCCCCCCCATTTTCTAGAATATTTATTTATACCTAACTGGAAGCTCTACTTTTCAGGCTTACGTGAACTTCCGCTAAACACGAATAGCGTAACGTTGGCGGCGTCCCAATGACGCACCTTCATCAAGGAAGAAACTCGATTTCCAACGCTGAGGGACTTGAAGTGGAAGGGAGGCTGAGTTACTGGAGACCCCTCCAATTCCTCGGATGCCGTCGCGCCGAGATTGCGTTACGACTGTAGCTGAAGGCGTCGATAAGGACGGGGAATGCCACCCAGTCAACAGCTGTCCAAAAAACTTAGGTGCAGTGCACATCGATGCAAAGCGTTTCATGAAACGCCATTTCTTTTAATATTATTTTCTTTTATAATAAATAAAAGTCGGAGTTAATGTCTAGAATTTTCTGCGAAATACAAAAATTTTCAGGTGCCCGGAGAACGCTGGTTGATCGGTGATTTAGTATTTCATTTATTTTGGCCATTAGTATAATTTTACTATATTGAACTGACACGTTCTAGCAAACTTTCTCATGCTTTCGGGTTTTTGAAAAACTGATATTAGCAAGTTCTCGTGTATTTAAAAACACAATCAACTTCAGAAAAAGGATTCTTAAATTCATGTGAAAATTATTGAAAATAAATCAGGAATTTTTTGCCATAGAATGGAAAAAAAACTTTCCAATTCCAGCAAAAACGTAGAAGATCAATAACGATGAAGTTAGGTATTATTCTGTGCTCCCTTTATCGATAAAGTGTAGTCATGCAATGATACCCTTTTCATTTAACATCTCGTATTATTGTATTCTGAACCATTTTATACTATTTCTTATTCCTAATGAAATCCGTAAAAATTAAAAAATAGAGTGTACGAATCGAGCAGACATTTTAACAAATTCGCAAGATACGAATAAAAAATCTACATCAATTCCACAAATAAAGGAAAGTGCGCGGAGGCATAATATTGTTTGCGAAATTTCTTCCACAATTCGAAAACACCTATCACATCACTAAAACAATTTGTTAAGAACATTGGAGCATTAAAAATTTTTTTGAATTAAAATAATAAAATCAACCTACAGACATCTATTACACCCTTGTGGAGCAATTACACTACCACGACGATTTAAACAGATGTTAATTGATTCGAGTATCGAAAAATGATTTTTAAAACATAATTGTCTTAGGACTGTCTTCTTCAATCGTACTATAGTAACTCTGACTATTGCTAAGACATTCTTCTCTCGACTTCTCCTAGTTCTCTATATTTATTAAAAGGTACTTGAGAAACAGAAATTCATTCTCACTTCGTTCTTACTTATTCATTATTTCCTTGGGGGAAAAAAAGCCCAATATTTGGTATCAACACTTATCCACTGATCCATTCTTATATTTTGTAGATAATCTTTTCTTATTCTATAAATGAATATTGGAGGTCTGAAACTTTCATGTCTATTCAGTTATGCTATCACAGTTTACTCTTCATTTTATGACAATTAGTTTTTTATTTCGAGTAAAATTCATTTGAGTTTTCATAGTTTTAAATAATTCCCCCTCTGATTCGTGAATTTCCAATGACATTAGTATACGATATAAATCAATCAACCTTATCCTACCTTAAAAAACTTGAAAATTAAAATACTTCGGTAAATGAACTTGAGGAACAAGAAATTACATCCGTTGCGCCTCTCCGGTTCCGTGCGTGGAGGAACGTCTCTCCCCAGAACGTACGCCTCTCCTCTGAATGTATTAGAAAGCAAAACGAAAGCATATCCTCAGCACCATTCGCGCTAGCTTCGACGAAATCCGAGAAACGACGTCACTCGAGTGCAGAAAAAAAAGCTTTCGACTCGCAACTGCACGAGACTCCGATGCGCATAACGAGTTGCGCATTAACCAGCAACGAAATTCATGCCGCTCGAAATTACTGAAATAACGAAGTCGGAGGATGAGTCGAGGCAGCGGAGATAACCGCGAAAGGTCCGTTTGCGTCTAGGCGTTGGCAAAATAACGAAGACAAAACCTTTTGAAGTTACGCTACTGAATCCTCTCCTATGCCTCAAAAGAATAATAAACCGGAGATTTCGTCCTGAAACATAGCAGAAGACCTAAAAATACTGGGCCAGCTAAACCATTTTCTTGATGGGAAACATTCAGTTGGGGAAGATACAAGCAATTCTTTTGCGGAATATCCTCCACAATGGAAATTAACTAATGCATTGAACTGATACCGGATAGCAGGGCAAGGTATATAACATTGGCATTAGGATACAAAAGCATTTACTCTTTCACTTCTTTTTGATTGAACTCCCCTCAGGGAAAAATATAAAAACGAAAATGGATAACGAAATGGGACAGCCTTCACGAAGTAATGAAATTGCGATCCAAAATAAGACAGCAATCCATTTTCAAAATTATGCTGTCAGGGAACCGTATGTATTTAGCATTCTTTAAACTTCTGTGAGCGACGAAGGATGAATAAAATTACTCCTTTTTAGAATGATTAGAAGTTTAGAAATTAGATTGCACCATTAAAAAAATTTCTTCCTTCCTTCATCTTTACATAGGATTAAGAAACGCTAATTATGAGTCACGCTTCATCACAGGCAACGAAAAATAAAAGTTAGACGTCATTTTAATTCGCAGTACTATAAATACTGAAATCCAGAAGAAACATATCAGTTAGTATACGGTTCGTGTCATTTACTTCAAAGAATACTAAAAATATATCACGAAGAAATATTTGTCCGCGGGGTTCGCTAGTTGAACGCACCGCAGGTAATATGAAATACAGTACGGTTTGAAGTGTCAAGGTGAGCTAGCACGGTGATATTAATTCCAGGAAAGAAAAAAAAAGAGTGGGTTGAGGCGCTAGAGCGACCTGACACACTCTTCTAGGCGGACGACGGTAGAGGTCAGAACGAACGGAGCTAATACAATTACGAGTTTGTAATGAAAGAAGACGAGGTGCCGAGTGGGGGATCTGTTAGCGTGTCCACTCAAAAGCTACGGTTCTCGTAAATTAAGTCCGTGAAAAAGGTCGTAGTGGCATTGAATTGATACTACTAGAACTAGCTACCAGGGAGGCCTTTTCGGTTCAACGTTGAAGTACTCAGAGCAATAAACAAGAATTGTACTACTGTCAAATGTAAATTGAATGAAAATTACTTCGAAATACCTCGTCTTATATACATAATCTAAATAAAAGATCCCTCTTCTACAATAACAAAGGCAACCACACACAAAAATGAATAATACGATGAGAGCTTGGTGTATTGCACAAACTAATTAAGAATCCGTGTGGGACGTCCCACTAATGAAGATAATTAGCCGTTCCCGACATGAAGCACTATAAATGGGTTCTCGTATTCCAAGCGCTAATTATAAGCTGTCAATTCTCCTCTCGAAAGACATGGTATACAGACCTGAATATCGAGATACGGACACTTAAAAAAAACAGTATCGTACACGTACTTGACGGCTGGCATGCTTCATGTAATATACAGAAATACATTACACAAAGGGAATAAAACAGCACCAAAGAACTTCATACTCAATAGCGTGAATACGAATGAAGATGAACGATCTCTGTCTTTTATGCAGTCAAGCAAAGCTCCGCAATAAGACCTTGATCCTGACAGAGCGACGTTTTCAAAGATAACAGAAGCAGTATAAAATGACGAACAATTTATCTCTCGGAAGCTCCACATTGTTTCTTAACCCCTATGGCGTAACATAACGTTATTTCAGAAGTAAATCTCTGACTTTCACCAGACTGTCGTACGCCTACTAGCTGATTTTAGTAAAATAAATTAAGGAAGATTAATATTGTAAATTATACACGTGCTCCTTACAAATTTGTATTAATATTTTTCGAGTTGTATTAATATATTTCCTACAATAAACGAGAAAAGTTTAGAATTATTTTTGCATTCATAGAAATACTCGCGGTTTGCTTATTTCAGGAAATATACACAATTGTATATATCGGAAACTACAATATTGTTTCATTCCAGTGCGAACTAAAGACATCAGTACATTCACCTTCAAAACGTCTCAAAATATTTCCATAAATTGAAATACTTAACCCCAAGGAAAATTGAATTAATTCCTTCCCTTCATGATTCAGTTTAACGGTTGTTGCTTTGGCTCCAGACTGGTAAAGGGTTTATGGAGGACGCTTACGATAATCTAAATCTTGTTGGTGTAACTAAATATTTCTTTAAAAGGTGTCGACATAAAAAATGATATAGACAAAAAAATTAGCTACAATTTCAAATTTCTGGCAAGATCTGAATTTAGAAAAATCGATGTTCGTTTTAAAATCAAATGGTTCAATTAATCGTGTAGCATCCAAGTCGATATGCACTGCGACGAGGTGCCGGAAGACGATGTGGCCATGTTAAGCTCCACATACACCCAATCGAGCGACACTGAGTGCACTGACGCTGAATCCAATTCCCAAATCGCATTACTGGCCTGCAGCTGCGACTCACAGCTACTCCATCACCAGCGGCTCCGAGCATTCGACAGAGAGGACGGCGGTGGCCGCAATTCAGGGTCACTAATGAGGTATGCTTATGTTCATCTTTGTGACGAAGCATTTCCTAGCTTCAATGCTCAAAAATATTTATTCAATAATTTATGTTACAACATAGAAAAACTAACTGAATAAAACGGTTGTTAAAGTATGAGGTGAAACCAATGAAGACTTATTTTAGCAGCAATAGCACTATAAAGGAATCAGAGCAGTTTCTCTCTAATCCCAATTAGCGGGAGCGTTTAATAAGTCAGTTAGGATAAAGAATACACGTATGTAATTTTTACACGACGTGGAGAATTTTTATTTATAAAATTACTACGTATCCCCACTCTCTTTAGGCAAATACGCTGGTGGGATTAGGTAGCGTCACATCTTTGCTTCAACATGTATGTATCGTCTTGCCATACAATTTTTCTTATTTATAATAAATTAAGTTTTCTTGTTTCCTCGAATACATTAATAACTCTTAAACACGGGTGTGGCTTCACATCGTTTTACCTGCGTGGAAAGAAGTAAAAACTCGCAGAGGCGCTCCGAGTATGTAGCATACAGACGTAACCCATTTTTTAAAAAACTGCTAAAACAAAGAAAATCAAAGATCTTTAAAACGGAATTAAACGAATTTTCAAAAACATGACACTACTATGAAAGCACAAGGACACGACAATAAAATCTCGTGGAATCAGAATCTCAATGCGCTACGGAAGTACCTTTCACGAGAAAACGCGATGGGACAAGAAAAGATTTCGACCATAAAAACAAGACCGAGTGAATGATTTCTTATAAATATGAAAAGGGTGTATGGGAGCAATCCTCCCAGAGGAATAGGAATGAGGACGGTCCAGCGTATGTCAAAAACTGGGCAAGCATCGAGTGCGCGAGAGGTGTCGGCGGCAGTGGCGACACGGACGGACAGATCGATGCTCCAGCATCCAGACGGGGAGGCAGCGAGTGCACTTCCGTTTCCTGTGGCCTCAGTCGCGCCACCCTCAGCCTCGCAGCTACGGCCACAACGGGAGTGCTGGGCAAAACTACCAAGGAAGATGGTTGTCACTCTTTTATTAATCTTTTATTTTCTAATGATGTTCAATGTAGTATAAACTAATATTAAATGAGAGTCTTTGTAGGTTGAGTCTGTTCTATTATATAACGTATTATAAATACTGAACACGAAACGCAAACCCGAACGGCTTTTCAATCGCTCGGAACAACCTTCAACTATCGGACGGAATACGTAACCCTACTACTCAAAGATCCGTCAGGAAATCTCAAAGAATTAGAGACGACAAAAATTAAAAGACACAGACAAAGTAAAGCGAAAAAGAGATCCTTACTACGGAAGAAGGATTTACATGTAATATTTACCAAGAATCCCCAAACGAAATGCATTTGTTTCCTTAGGCAATGAGTAGTTAACATTGAAGATCACGGTGTCTATAACCACTTAATGAAAACCATGACCGGTCAAAATACGTTCCTAGTGATTTGTATGCAATTCAGTACGTTTTTTTTCTTGTAAGTTAATAAAACAGTTTCGTTTAATTATTAAAAAATTCTTAATGTCAGTAGTACAAATCACCCTTCAATGTATTTTGTATTTGCATGATAGATTTCAAAACCTCCAAGAAAAGTCCGTTCGGAAATATATTTTCCTCTCCACTTCAAAGTGCCAAATCAAACCGACGATGTTACGAGCGTATAGACCAAACGGAAACATTAAGAGCTGCAACGTATCTTTGCTTGAAGTCGAGTGAACGAACGGTTAATCTCACGTCGTACTCAACCTGGCGCAGATCACAAAGCGCGTTGACGAAGGGGAGTCCCCGAGGGAGGGGCTGCAGAGAGGCGCTGCGTCGGCCGCAGCCGCGTGGATACGCGTCGACGCAATGGGCGCTCGGCGGCCACGCCCGCAACCAGATACAGTGTCGCCGCTACTAACATATACTGAAAGTCACGCAACTATACCGAAAATAATGCAATATGGCAGCCTAACAAGAATTGCCAACTTCTATAAATTTAAATAATATCCGAATAAACATGAATAGTAATCACAAAGACGAATAGAGTAAAAAGTACAAGTACACAACGAACTAAGGCAAGGTAATATTCGTTCCACACGCTGGATACAGAAACGGTAGCACCACAAGAGCAAATGAAATGAATTACTGGTTGATATTGGCGATAGAAATCCGAAAGTACTGCGACCATAACTGGAGGTACACTTATCATTACCCTCATCGACGATGGCGAAGTAAAAGCGTTGGCTGCACACAAGCCTTGCACCAATATCAAGACAGACTGGCAATAAATATATAAAAATAGTTCATAATTTCTCGTCAAGAGAAGAGTAAAAAACTGCCGATGACCATGTTAAGGACTATAAAGTAATTGACTGCTACTAATTTACAATACACTAAAGGACAGTGTTCCCCCTGAGTTATGTTTTCTCTTAGTCAGGTTACATGACGGTATAACATATTTCAGTTTCTTCTTTTTTACCTTTCAGACCATGAAGGATAAAATGAGCATAAATCTTTCGCACACCTAGCTTTCATATGGATCACTTTCTATAGAAGTGCGAACTAAGATATCTGTAATTTTATTCCGATAGAGAAGACTATTCTAGTTCTCTAATTCTCGCAGAAATAGAAAATAATTGCATTACTAGTACCAGCGATATTTCTAGCAAGCCATTTACACGCATTAATAAAAATCAAAACAACGCGTTCTGTTGAAATTATGGGAACTATTGATAAAAAATAACAATTATATCCCAGCATCAACTTCCAAGGTAGATGTGTAACGAGCAAGTACTACAATTTTAATCAGCAATAAACTGAAGTGTCAATTAATTCAAAATGGTTTTGGTGCTTGGTTTAGTACTCTCCAAATATAGAGCATCTGTCCTTTGGAACACAAAAACGTCCATCTCAAGTTTATCTAGAAAATGAAGGTTAAGATACGCTCCTGAACAAGTTTATATTTCATCAATGTCTACGAAAAACTAGTAACCTCTTTTTAATGTTTCACAAAAATTAAGTTTGTTTTCACATAATTTACAGTTTAATACGACTGCGCATGTGATTGCTTATTCTTTTACTCTTCAAATAGTACAATAAAGTATATTTCCTGGATTATCTGCAAAATCGTGTGGGTAGTGGATAATTTATTTTATCTGGATTTTAAACCGTGACAGCATTTGACCCCGTCTTAAACAAATATTTGATGTATAACTAATTAATACGTTTCACTGATAATGTACACGCCATTGTCGTGGACTACATTGTCACGGTTCGAAGCAGCCTCAAGTCAGATATTAATATAGACATTAACATTATAATACAGACATCTGCGATAACTGAACCAAGTTTTCGAGACAAGAGAAAATGAATACATGTACGAAGTATAGCAAGAAAAAAAACAGATTATATTGCATCACAATCTTTATCACTATACTCTAATAGGGTAACTGTTCATATTATTAAAACAATAATTGTTTACAGGAGGAATTCGTTTCCACAATAATAAAAATCCTTTCCTCATTTCACAAAAGTGTATTTGAGGAAGCATTACGCAGGAGACGGCAGTATTAAAAAAGATTTGTTAAACAGTATGTCTCTCTCATTTCCTGCTCCAGTTTACTATCTACTTTTAAGAGCACCAGACGCCAGTCTCGCAAATCCAAATAAACGTTCCGTGGTTCCTTCATCTTGTTTAGCTATTCTGTCATCCAGTTAACATTAGTACTTAAATAAACAATGAGCCGAAATGAAAAAAATCGGAGGATAGGCCAACTCGAGTATTTTTAGACGTGTACGTGAAATACATAAAATTAGGAACTTAAATCTCATTACAGCAGAAATGATACTTAAAGGTATATTTAATTTAAAAGTTACACGACTTTCCACTAGGGGCTCACTTGTAAGCAGATTATTTGAAAGTTGGGACAATTTTCACACAGTATTCGAATCATGTTTATAATATCTTAAAATATACGATTCGTTTTAACTTCATTCCATTTACCACCTTGAGAAATCAAAAACATTTTGCAGCAACATTATAACTTTACTACAATTAAATAGGTATCAGATTATTCTACAACAAAACATATTTAACGTTATTGATGTTTTTAGGTAACCGGCACTTTTCTACGAAAAAAAATGAAACAGGATCGAAGAACAAGAAAATCAATTTTCGTCACATTTTGCCGTGAGAAATATAATTATACTGCTGCGCCGCTTATGTGGCAGGTACCAATATTGTAACACTACAAACAAATAATGAAAGGCCTCAAAGAAGAGATAAAATTTGATTCAGGCTGTCACGTCCTACTCAACAACACAATTCGAATCTATTTGAACAGCATCGTCGTGATTCACATCTCGCGCACGAAATCTTGTGAATATAGTACAGTGAAAGATAGCGTGTTTACTGCATGCGCTACCAGGTGAACAGTAGGTCACCATAATACTGTCCATGGTAGAGCACTGTCGGCGTAACGTTTGTGTTTAGCGATATATTTCATATACTTCATTTTAACAGGAAAATTAAATATGCTAAGTACTGAAGCTTTTTTAAACCGAAGTATAGTTAAGGAACTGTCCCCGTAGCCTAATTGTATATATCAAATTTTTTATCAGGGAATCAAGACAACCCATACATGCACAACACATTCTCCAATGTAATTGCATGACTGCGCGATAGGATCATTTACAATACACTGATTTATTCTCTATGTACATTTTCCCGAGGAAAAAGTAAGCCACACGCAACAGATTCTATCGGGAGAAATCTTAGTGGATTACGTCGCCATATTTCGAATATACGATGAAAAGGGAGAGTGGGCACCGAGGACAAGAGAACATATCAATTTTAGTTTCCATTGAAGCAGTTGTGCGAGTATGTGTTCGGTGATTTAATATGTGCTGAAAGGAAAGTGAATTAATTTGAACAATACGCGAGTTACAGAAACCGTTATAAGCAACACCCAAAAGAGCAATGAAGATATATTTTAGAAATGAGTGAAGTAAAAATACATGCTTGTAACTCAATCTATTTATCCACTCCCTTGGGTGTTTCGTATTTCAAGCAAAACACTATAAGATAAAACTATCATGGCTTCTGGTACAGTATGTTCAGAAGAGAAGAGAAACCTCTTTACAAAAAGGGCACTCCACATCAACATTCCCGGAAAGGAATACATATGTTGGAATTGCGGTTCCAGCAAAAGGCACAATGATCCACAGCAGTGCCCCGCGCGTTTACGTGTGTGTAACAGATGCAAGAACACCGGTCATTTTGCCATGATGTGCAAAAACAATCTCGCTAAAAGAAAACAAGCTGATGCTAAACAAGTAAAATTCTATTCACACCCATCAAATTCTAACAGTAGCATTAAGACTCGCCGGGTATGGGTTAAAGTAGACAACAGACAAATCAATTTCAAAATCGATCATCATTCTGATGTTACAATCATGTCGTTCCGCGACTACAGAAACTGGTTTCCCAACATATCCTTAAAACTGGGTTTGGCCAGATTGTTTGGTTCCGGATTTAATCGCATCCATTGTAAAGGAAAATTCTGTGCAGAATTACAATACAAGAATCAAGTTGTGCGAGAGGATATTTTTGTAATAGCAGGGAATGAATCGACGTTGGGGCAGTACGCAATTGAGGAATTACTCCTGAAACCTGAAGAGTTTATGGAGGTAAAGAACATGAGTTATAATTACTCCAACATGTTCAATGGGAAAAATCAAATAAAAGAATATCACATCCCTATAAAGAAACATGCCAAACCATTTGCTATTACTTCCGCGAAACGTATACCAGTTGGTTTGAGGGAAAAAGTGAAAATGGAACTTCACAACATGGAAAAAGAAAATATAATTGAAGAAACGATAAAACCATCGACTTGGATAGCCGGAATTGTACTAGTTCCTAAACTTAATAAACATGTTGGTATTTTTGTGGATTATACATACTTAAATAGAAATACAGAGAAAAACCCAGTAACCTTGCCTCCAATAAATGAGCTACTTCAGAAAGTAAAAGGATCGAAATACTTTTCGAAGGTCAACTGGCGTCTGAAATGCCAACACATTCCACTAGACCAAGAGTCCAAGGAACTAACAACATTCTCAACGCCATACGGGCAGTTCGCGTTCAAAACTTTGCCGGAAGGGTTAGCTAACGCACGATTTGATTACCATAGAACGATAACGAAGTCACTGGAAGATTGTGAGGGAGTCGTATCTACAATAGGTCAGTGTTTGATTCATGGAAAAACAACTAAGGATCATAACGCTCGATTACATTCTGTTCTCAATCATTTGGAGAAAGTTGGAGTATCGCTAATGGAGGAAAACTGTGAGTCTTCTATTAATAACGTGAAGTTTCTAGGACGAACAATTGAGCCTGAAATGATTTCTCAAGATCCAAGTAACGTGGCCGCAATACTAAACTTACAGCACCCTCAGAACGTGACAGAGTTGCGTCTGATACTAGCGATGGCCAATTACCACATTAAATTTTCTTCGAAGCTGGTTGAAATAATGGAGCCATTAAGACATCTGCTACGAAAAGATGTCGAGTGGAAATGGGAAAACCATCATGAAACAGCTTTCAAGCAAACTAAGAAGATACTCAGTTCAAATCAAGTGTTTGTGTTATACGATCCCAATAGGGAAACGCGCGTACTCGCAGACGCGAGTGTACTAGGTTTAGGAGCAGTGTTGGAACAGAGAGTGGAATCAGGTGCTTGGCGACCTGTACGTGTAGCATCGCGATCTCTATCTGAAGTTGAAAAACAGTTTTCGCACACAGAAAAAAAGGCGTTGTCAGTGATGTGGGCATGCGAAAAGTTCATTGACATGTTATTTGGTTTCTCCTTTGTAGTGCAAACAGGTTACCTTCCCGCGTGTGCCCTATTAAGTCAGAAATCACTGAACGAATTGTCAAGTCGTGTACTAAGGCTCAGGTTGCGACTACTACGATTTGATTACCACATAATTCATAATGCCAGCCGAGAAATGAGTCTTGTGGAGGTGATTTCTCGCGCCCCTCTTGATGCACCGAATCTAAACAAAGAAGAAATGTTTAACGAAGAGATGAACACCTTTCAGTCTGAAATTGCTATACCAGACTTGCATCTCCAAGAAGTTAAAGATGCACAAGAGAAAGATAAGAATACATTACAAGTAAAGCAACGGATACGCGAAGGATTGAGCGACATTTTTCTTTACAACAACGATGTAAGAACTTACAACAAATTTCATGACAACTTGTGGGAAAGTGACAATGGAATTCTAATGTTCAAAAATAGGTGCGTAATACCACACGCACTACGCAGCAAAATGCTGGACCGAATACACGAAGGTCACCCAGGAGAATTGAAATGCATAGAGAGAGCCAAAAACTGCGTGTGGTGGCCAGGAATTAAGCAAGATATTAAGAACAGAGTTTCCTTTTGCAGGATTTGTGTTAATATGAGGAAGCATCGTTTAGAACCAATTAAATTAGCAGTATTTAAAGGCAGACCGTGGCAAACATTGGCAATGGAGCATTTTAAATGGAATGGACAGTGGTATTTAGTAATTGCAGACTATTTCTCCAAATATCTCGATGTCATTTCAATTGGGAATTTAAATACCACTGCTACCACCATTACACGCCTTAAATCACTATTCAGCAAATTCGGTATTCCGGAGGAAATACGGTTTAGTGAAACTGGATTCATTACTTCGGAATTTAAAACATTTGCCGACGAATTTGGGATTAGAATACATAACCGAGGTTTCATAAACCAAAGTAACGAATTCACTGAGAGAATGCTATTCATTGCTAAAGACCTGTTGGGCAAAGGTGATTTAGAAATGGGTTTGTTAGATTACAGAACTACTCCTACAGATATGGGATCATCACCAGCCGAACTGCTCATGGGACGACAGTTACGCTCCAAGTTGCCAATGGACCCGTCCCAGCGGAAACCTAGATGGCCAGATCAAATAGCGTTCAACAAAACGATGAACACCTGGAATGCTTTACGATACAGTCGACTGAACAGAATCAAGCATAGGGATCAGCTGTCAACAGATGCAAGAATATGGAAAGGGAGTAAATCGATACGTCTTCCGAAAGATAACTCACAAAACGATTCATTCATTGCGGGAATCGGAGAGGCGAAGAAAAAAACACTGGCATTAATGGAAATAGAAGATAAGAGAAAAGTTAAGGAAAATTCCGGGTTGAGCCTGAAAACCAAATATAATAATAAAATCAGGAAAATTAAACAGCCCAATCTACAAATACTCAAGAAGATAATGAACGAAATCGATGAAACTAAACCACCAAAAAACAAACAGAATGAGATAGGTGCCAGAAGAACTAACACAAAGGGCAAGCAAAAGCAAAACAGACAAGACAAACATAAATCGTTCCTTAAAAAAGAAAAGATTGATGACGATAGCAAAAGAAGTGAGGTCGACAATATAGAAATAACGAACGGAAGGGAAGGCGAAGCATCAGAAGCAAAGCCAGAAGTAGCAGAAGGGGATGAAGTGCAAGAAGATGGGGATGAAGAAGAACCCGATGAAGGAGATGAAGAAAAATCCGATGAAGGAGATGAAGAAAAACCCGATGAAGGAGATGAAGAAAAATCCGATGAAGGAGATGAAGAAAAACCCGATGAAGGAGATGAAGAAAAACCCGATGAAGGAGATGAAGAAAAACCCGATGAAGGAGATGAAGAAAAACCCGATGAAGGAGATGAAGAAGAACCCGATGAAGGAGATGAAGAAGAACCCGATGAAGGAGATGAAGAGGATCCAGATGACGGGGATAAAGAGCCACAAGCGGATGAAGCGTCACAAAGAGATGAGGAAGCGTCACAAGAGAATCAAGAAGAGTCAGAAGGAGATGAAGAAGAGTCACAAGAGAATAAACAAGAAGGTGGCGAAGCAGTCAGGAGAAAGGGGCATAATCGACTCGGGAGAAGGAGACGAAACACAAGAGGGGGAGAGGGAGCATCAGGAAGAAGGACGGGAAGGTGCAAATGAAGAAGAGGAAGTAGTAGCACAGTATGGCCAAGACGACGACGAAGGATATGAGAACGATGAAAGAGGCGACGAAGAATCTATGGAACAGGACAGAGAAGAAATCAAAAATGAAGGGAAATAATTGATTATGGAGAATAAATACTTGGAATCGAGACAGAAAGTACACGAGGGCGAAGGCTAAATACGCATTGTATTATAAAACAAAGGATAATTACGAACAAGGGGCATACTTAAAATAAATCGATGATACTAAAGAAAATACTATTAATTTCAGAGCAAGCAATTAGAAGATAAACATGAGACACTATAAAAGTAGTATTTTTATTGTAAAGATACAATCAAAAGTATAAGTAGAAAACAAGCAAAATTTCACGAACCTCATCGATTACATCCTTTAATCAATGAGAATATAACAAAAATGTACAGTTGAAAATAAAGAATATTAAACATGACTTGTTTTATTTTTGTTTCCAATGTCAATCACTCCTAAAAGTCAAATCAATGTTAAATAAGGTAACCTGTGTGTATAAAAAGTTCGTGGCTAATTGACTTTATTTTTAGCATATTTTCAGTCTAACTCCGAGATTGATAAAATTCTGCACAGATATATGCTCCAAGGAGAAGGATCGTTGTCTAATATTTCGAAGAAAAAAACCCTCCCACTTTCCCGCATCTTAAATGGAGATATTTTTAGAAGAAATTAACGTTCAAAAGAAGGTAATTACGACATACAATGTCTCTGAAGTTCACTCACCCCTTGGGGATTGGAGAGAATGGGGTTACGTGAACGAATAATCGAAAACGACTAGTACTAGTGGAATCATCCGTAGTTCTTGTGGTCGCGAGATGCCACAAAATACCCCCATATGAGGTAAGAGTGGAGTGAATATATTGACCTTAATTGTACGACTAATTCATACAACGCCAGGTTCATTCCTCTAGTTTATGAATAAAATGTATAAACCATTTAACAACACGAAGTTGAATAAAGCATTAATTTTGAAAAAGTAACGTGTTAACCTTCAGTTGCAATTATAATTCCGATCAGAATTATCTCTAAGAAAGTGGTGGTTGTTGACTATGTAATTTTGTAACGTAAGCTCCAGCGCATATCTAATTCCTATAACTCGAATATCAATTGCCAGACAGGTCCAGTGGGAGAGGTCTGTATGGAAACAGTCTCGAACCATTTCTCTAGTCACTCCGGGAGCACGTGAGGGAGACGCGGGTCTACGTGCATCGTCGCCAAAGGCGAAAGAGACGTCCACCCAATGACGCCCGTCCGTTCGACCTCAACACACTTCGCATGGCGCCTTACCCCACTCGCTTTGATAGGTTGATGGCCGGACAAGGCCAACGATGCCTCATGTTTCCAATAAGTCTAAAATTGTGAGGCAATTAGATATGATTGAGAGAATTGTCCAATTCAGTAATTATTTATTTGTATTTAATACCCATACGTCCGATTATGAGGAATTATCCAATAACTTATAATACCTGAAAAAACGTACATGAAACATCAATACCTCGGGTATAAAATATTTGTAACTTTAAACCTCAATGTCTCGGGTTACATGGTTCTGTGACGACGAGAAAGCTTATTTAAACAAAATATACTTGCATGATATTTAAGTAAAATAGCATTATTAGTGCTCGTCAGAGTGGTTCATAGTTAACAAAGACGATAAATTCATATATTTTTAATATCTCTGGTACAAGTCAGTGATTAAGATTGAGGTCAATAGAATGATATGAAAACTCCATGCGGGTTAAGAAGGCGAAATATAGTAGGGGTTTTCCCCCAAGATCAATAAACTCATAGTTCGTAGACAAAATGCAAAAAAATTTTAATACACGATTGTTTATTTTGGATTACCTACATTTCATACGCTTATTTAATAATGAATATTACAAAAACATCTCAACATGGAAATAATTTTCAATGCCGGAGTGTTCCGTTAGCAAGTTCGTACTCGGATTTCTAATAGATTCTGCTTCCTTCAAGTTTACTTTTTAATAAATAAGATTCGGAATTTTCCCAACAGCCAACAATTGACGAAAATCATATTCTTTATGAAATTCGAAATATATATTTAATTCGAAAGATGATTGCAAGTGTTGTGTTGGCGGACACTCATCAGTGCATTTAAGACGCCTATTTAGTTTACGGAAGACTCGAATTTGTAACGCCTCGTTCATAAATTACATAAATATCAGACATGTGAATTACAACCAATAATACGATGTTACAAAAATAAACCTTTACAACACGAATTAATACTTGTAATAGAAATAAAATCTAATTAGAAAAAATACACAAACACTTCCTTTAAAAATTCACAACAAAAATTAAAGAGTCCGAGTGGAACGAAGCGGAAAATCACGTTGAAGTTGCCAATTGTCACTAATTTAAAAAAATATTTTTTAAAAGTAAAGACTAAATGCAACAACGCATACAGAGCTTTACAAAGTGAATATCTTTCATTAGATAAAATTTCGTTTTTGTAATCGGTCTACTGTTTGATTTCGTCAACAACAATGCATTTAACATTGGAAGTTGGTTGACCTTCAAATCGAACATAGAATAATTCCACTAGTAATTTTAGTAATATAATTGCTTATTTTACAAAGATGAGTCAGAAGGTTGTGGTTTCTCGCAAACTCAAAATGTTCTAGTTCACACACTTTCCAAGAGTTTAATTATGAACAATATTTGAGGTAGAAATAGCATAATTTTTCATATAATTCAAATGAATAATAAACATTTTTAATTTCCAAGGAATGCAGAATTCACCGCGACAATCATCTTTAACGAGAAAACGTCTTATCTTGACTCGCATCGAACGGTGCAGTATACTGATATTAGGTGGTTGTCCCTGCATCTAACGTACCGCTGTTCGACGCACAAGGCGCACAGAATCAGCAATCGATACTCACCCTGCCTAGATTCAGACTAGCAGAATGTATCTAAGAGGCAAATGCACAAGGATCCGAGAACAATCGCCTTCCCGCTTGGACATATAATACTCGTAAACAATGTAGTTGATTCAATGCAGAGTTCCAAAAATTAAACTAATACGGTAAGGTAAAATCTCGTTCTATAACATTTCGGCATACACTGACATAACGCCAAAGACATAATTGATAAGTTGTTTCATTATCGTACTAATAATATAACAGCATACTAATCAATATTTCAATTCCGTACAATGCACTTATAATATTCCTGTCACGTTTTGCTAATTTTTTGCGGGTCAATTGAAGGTATTACAGTTTCTGAACCACGAATATTTTGTCATATCAAACTAATTTGGTACAAAAATAGCCGGAGTTGTAAATCGAAGCAAATCCACTAGTAATATCGAAGTTAATCCGCTAGTATTAGAATTCAATAGTAATATTACAAGCGAAGATGTTACAAAAGATAGAACACACAATGATACACATTTACAAAATTGCAAATTTCTAACAACAAAATGTAGAGATTGCAAATAATTGTAAAAGTTAATATTCACTTCACCAATTTATATAGAATAATTTTCACAATATTAAAATTCGTTTACCTCTTCCAAAGCAAAATTTATATTTCAGTAATACGACAATAGGGAAGACTAACAAAATAAATTTTCTTCCAAAAACGTCTCGTATCAGGAAAGCTTCGCATCTTTTTCGTCGTTTCGTAATAGGATTTCACGACATCAAATAATTTCAGTTTCAATACTTTTAAACGTTACGATTTCTAAACCGAGAAACCAGTACTTCCTCGCCACTTCTATTGGTTACGCCCTAGATCCTATTTACTAGAAACGGGATACATACAAAGGTTAGGTCCAAGACGCACGATCAAGATAACACACTTTCAAACGCGGCCAGAAATCGGGTACATGGCTCGGCGACTATGAAGGCTCCGGTACGTATGTTTACTGTCGAACTAATTATTACTATTTGAATAGAATTTTTGCACTTAAGTTCAGTTTCAACTCGTTCAAAACATTTTCGCGTTCAGGAGCAATTTATGTAGGCGGTTCTCAGAGACATATTGGAAATCTACATTTTGTCGATGCATTAAAGCTAAAAATTACCAACATATCATACAAAACGACAAAACAAATGATACATCTACAGAAAAAGATTTTCTGGCACTTCTAACATTTCCCCCAAAAATTATAAAATAATAACTAAAACTGTTAGATCCATTTGAACACATTTCGAATTTAACATGAAAACATATCCTTTACGGTTATTTATAATGTAATACCATACATAACTGTATCTACAGTAGATCACTAAATGTAAAGAAAAATTGAAATTACATTTTCTTCAGTAAATTAAATACTTTTTCATCAGAAAATTTCTTAAATTGATAATGATTTGCTCTCCCTAAATTAAGTTCCATTACAAATTCCATCTAAAATATTATTTGTCCAGAAAACTGAAAGTTTCAGAACATTTCAATAACGTCAAGAATTTGACCTTTGAACCCACAACCATTCCTTGCATTAAAAACTAAAATCACTAGGAGTTTAATCTCAAACTGTCAAATTACAATATGTTCTCTCATGTTCAGACATTCTCATTTAATTAGGAACAAATGCTGCCTCTAACATTTCAATCTGAGAAGTATGAACCATACAGTATCCAGTTTCACAGGAAACAACATTAGAATGTCTTTAATACTTTCACAAACAATACTTATACCATTCAGTGCATCATGCATTCCTGTACACACGATTGAACCAACACATGTTCAAATATAAAACCAATGAAATTCACAATGTTAATACAATGCACATGCTGACAATGTATATATTTTCATTGTAAATCTAAATATCCACTATGCAAACTTACATTCTGAGCCTTCAAGTAACTGTTTCAAAATTAATTAATATGCCCTAATGTTTTGTATTGGAATTAATCCTACACAAAGACAAAAGAATTAGCATTCCATGATGTTGCCTATTTTACTTGACTTGAGTCATTACAAAAAATATTCGAAATGCACAACAACAGGATTACACACACTTGGTCCTTATCCCCACAACACAACATTGTCTCTCTAAAAAAAAGAAGAAATCACACACTAAATGCTCCAGAGCTACATATAATACTAAATGATACACAAGTGGTTTTCTTCACGTTGCCAAAGCAAAGAGTAAAATAGCTGAACTAATAATAACTTCAATTGGAGAAAAAATAAGTTTTAACTCGCACAAAATCCACCTACAGATAATGCTAACAATATGGTCCAAGGACATGTTGGGCATCATTTCCTTCAAACTACATTTATGACATGGATAAGAATATAACAAAAAATACACCAAGTTAAATTAAAACCAATAATCAAGAGAACATTGAAGGAGAAAAAATTACACAATTCCTTATTCCTCTTCTGTAAAAGGTACATCAATTTTAATTTCAATTTGAAAGTAAATTTGTCTCTATGGAAAGAATAACTGAATGAGTTTGCTGCAAAAAAGTTCCTTTTAAGCATGAAAATGGAAGTATTTAAGAAAAAAATAATTTTAAGGAGGCATTCTCAATCCATCAAATGAGTGAAAAAGAAGTTCTTACAAATCAAAGATCAGACTTCAGACAATAACAAAAAATTAATATATTCATTTACACTGTACCATCTTGTGAATCAACCACCTCTCCATAAGTTAAGAAGGAAAAACAGAAATCATCACCACAAGCATAAAAATGAAAAGAGCTACACTGAATATTGAAAAAGTATAAACTTTGGGATCCTTAAAAGATAAAACTGATATGTTTGCAAGAAGTTCTTGTTAAATTGAATATTCCATTCCATAGTATGTCACATACAGTGATTAATACTAATTCATGACAATGCACACATTAATTATACTTATTTACGTCATAACAATGACAAAAGCAAATGAAGATTAATCCATGGCCAGCCTTAGAAGTCACATTTAATATAAACACCTTTCATATTTAAATAGAGTAATTTAATATTCTAACTAAAAGAACCTAAGGAAACGGACTTTTACATGAACTTTAATATTACTCCTGAAAAATGAAAAACCCTAACATACAAACGAATTTCTTCAAGTTGACAATAAGAGAAAAAATCAGCATATCACTCTAGACATCACAAATTGGATAATTTTCCAAATTTAATATCCATCCCAACAATAGGTAAATAAATAAATGTACTCACCTATCAAAAATGCGAGCCTCCTTTAACACATTGCCCAAGTTGATGTATGCATCCAAGAAGTTGGGATCAAGAGCCACAGCCTTCTCAAAATGGTGGATAGCCAACCAAATCTCTCCTTGGGCATTGAAAACACATCCCAAGTTGCTCCAGGCCACAGCAAAGTCTGGCCTAGTCTCAATGGCCTTAAGGTAGCAAGCCTACAATGGGAAGGGGCAGGAGGGCAAGATGCCCATACAGATCAGTACATTGCATTGCTTCAGGTGAAAGGGCACATGAGTATGCACGCAAAGCACGCAGCGCGGCTGTCCTCTACTCTCAAACGCAATTGCACCCGTCCCATGGCCAATCCACAGCCTGCCCACCAAGCGCAGGTGGGAGGGGGTGGGAGGCAGGCAGGAACCTACAGCACAGCCAAACTCTCCTTCTGACCCATAGGACAAATATCACAACAATAGATCATATTGAAATGGTAAAAGCTCAATTTTTCCTCCATTTATATGAAGAACTGACATAAACCATAGAAACAAGTAAAAGAAATTTACTAGGGATGCATCACAGAAGAGGTTGGCTAATTGAGTAAAAAGAAGGATGGTATAGGAGTAAGCGCAACGCAGCAAGCTGATGTTATGGCCAGTGACCTCACTACAAGTACATCATAACTAGAAAAGCTTTCCGAAAAATTCAAGCTAAAAAATGGTACATAGTTATGTACAAGGAGATTTGAAAAACTAATAAATTAAATGAGTCTGGACACAACACCATGCTAAAAGGTGTGTCGCAAGCGCCAGAGGAGCCAGTGATTTCTCACCCATCCTCTTAAAAGGATCGCCGAAGCGCGCTGGAGCAGAGGACTAAAGTCACAGAATAAAGAATAATGCACACAACAATATTGTGTTTGTTAATAGCTCCATAACCTAAAACACACAAAAGTCATTGAGCAGCAAAAAAATAAAGATTTTTTCTTTGGAATGAAAGTAAAGCCAGTCTCCTCCGGTTTTTTGTGTGTGTTATTAGCAAATAGATTCAAACAAAAAAGTACTGCTAGTGGTTTCTAACATCAAATACTCATCCCTTACTCTTTATTATCGAGCACTTCTAACTGCAAGCTACAATCCCCTTCATGAAACCAAAAAGACAGGCATGTTAACAAAAACAATACAAAATCCTTTGTTAACACCAAATACATCTCACAAAAATTGTTCTCCCCCAAAAAATACACCTAAGTCCCAATACGTATTTAAGTCATGAAACCACGTAATAATTAATGGCCAAGAGAAAGACTAAAACAATTGATTCTAAATATCTGATCTACAATAAATAAAGAAATTTCACAAAAAATCTTTCTCAATTACCTCTAGTTAACTGAAGACATTTTCTGAGTCCAACATTCAAAAGCTTGACAGGTGCTTTGAAGCCAGCTCTAAAAATGTTAAAACTTTATTATTGTCAAGCTCGGAGAAGAATCCAACAAACAAAAGGATATCCTTTCTCGTGTCCTCTGCTTGCTAGCCTACTAATGCCAGAGAAAAAGGCAGGGAAGGCTACGACAACCTCTGTCTCATTTCGGGAAGGAGACTGGCCCGCCAGTCGGCGGATTACTTTACCTGCTTGGGCACCTCACGCCCGGATCACTAGCACTACATTTACACCAAGTTCAAGGACACGGTGCCGGCACTCGCAGGTTGGGAGGTCACAGCCCACCACACCGGCAGACAGCGACCGACCGCACGCTCACCAACCGACCACAGGATTGTGGCCGCACCCATGGTGCCAACCTCCTTTTGCTGGCTGGTCGAGACACCTCACCGACCTCCAAGCACTCTAACCCTCGCTAGAGGACACCCCACGTGGGAGAGAACACAAGAAGCAGTGTCATTAATCAGAGAAGAAATAATATCGATTTAGATTTGGTTGCTGGGCCTGGGAAATAGCTTTCCTCCCCATTGTGAACTCAATCTCTCGTGAAATGAAAATACTTTGAATTAAAGTGGCTAGAGGAAGATTTTGATACCCCTCAGCACTGGCACCCTATACTAGATCCTCAGAACGCATTGACCCACCAAATGGATAATAAAAAATCTAGGAACATTACAAGTAGAAATGCAGCGGTTCCAAAAATCTTGATTATTTGATTACCTAACGCAACAACTTGAACCCTTGAAAAGTAGCTTCTATAATTCCAATAGAATAAAAGAAAATTCAAGGGAAAATAATAACACCACTAATAGAGATATTTCATCATTATAAAAGAAAGTAAAATACTGTGAATAAACCAAACTCGAAAACGTTCGGAATTTTAAAAGAAAAATTATATTAATATGAACTACAGCAGAAGTATCACAAAAAGAGACTTAAGTTACATTCTACGAGACACTATACGCTCTAACCACTTTAAACATTAATCCAGTAGGAATGAATTAAGAGACACAAAAGAGGAATCAAGAATGAGAAATAGAAACTAAAAAAGAAAAAACACAATCAGGTAATGTAAAAGAAAACACTTGTTCAACCCAAGCCCAGCTCAATTCAACCTGCTAGAATTTTGGAGATACAGTTGACTTGCAAGAAATTATGTAAAATTAACCAAGCCCTAACCATCAAAAGAGACTATGTAATCTGACATTATCCCATTCACAACTCCCACATATAAACTATAGTTCTCGCTTCAAGAATGATCCACATCATGCCAGTTTACACAGAATCCTTTAAAGATAATGCCATCAATTTGGCAGTAATTGTCACCCATAGAAAAGAGGAAACCCAGGCAAGGAACGGATACCGCAAAGCGCAGGAACATCCACCATGGCATGGACTGCAAATGCTCCTGTAACCAAACTATCAAATTGCTCTTCTGTCACCCATCAAACGTCAGACCTGCAGAAACCCCGTGGCGGATGTTCCAGAAGGCAGAGCGCACATGGAAGTTGCATACAGCTGCACATGGTTTCTCCAGCACAGCTGTTTGCAGTCCAAGAAGTAGAGAGAGTTCGCCTAGGCGCACGGCTCACTGGCTAAGTGGATCCAGGCAAATGCGTCGCCCGCATCCACCAACCATCATGGCATCCATCATTTTAACATCTCTAACTAAACGTTGCAAAAGAAAAATAATGGGTTAATTGAAAATTTCTTTCAAGCGCCATGTTTTAGTAAAAAATGAGCCTTCCAATAGTTTACCACAAAGGAAATCGTACTAGGTGCCATGGCATTTCCACAATAGGACAAAAATATCTATCAAACAGAAAACATCTTGGGGCAGTTTGCAATTGTGAGGCCGAGGGAAGGAAAAGGACACAAAAAATAAATATATAAATAAAAAAATTTATCCTTTGTATGCAATTAGGGTGAAAACACCATGGCTTCTGTACTTGGATGACAATTTAGTCCACCATGGCCTACAATATAAACATTTTAATCAATTAAGTACAACAGATTGTTCCCTTGCTCAGTAACTGTATCTTCCAAAATCAGCCAAAGCATTCAACATCTTTCAAAACTCATTTACAGCTGGTCTGTCTTGACATCTTGAGTATGGAGTGTAGACCAGTCTAAATTTTTCAGACAGTATTTCAGGAAAGGTAAAAAAGGAGGGCTATGGGTGACACAAACTGTTCTTTAAATGTACAAGACTTTAAAGGATCCTAAATCTTAACTATTCTTTAAGGATATGAGATGGATAATTTTTTAATATCAAAATTGAATAAAATAATTTGAGAAGACAAAAATGTTAGCAATACAACAATAATATTTCATAAGTAATTTATTTGTGGTGGAAGTGATTTAACTCTTAAGGATGAAAAATTTAATTCTACTAAAAAAGTGGGTCAAGTAAGAAAATTTGAAGGTCAAACAATATCCTGAGATTACATACCATACCAAGGTCAACCAATATCATGAGATACAATACCAGAAACATTAAAATCTTTTTAGTCCCCTTTAGCCCATGAAGGAAAGGTTCAAGAGAGGGAGGGGGGACAAAGTTGTGGTCTTACCTTAGCTTCATCAAGGCGACCAAGAGCTTTCAGCAAATTTCCAAGATCACTTCTCACACAATATAAGTCCTGTAGGGACAAAAGAGAAAGTATCATCACCAAAGTATTATGATAAGGATCAGAAGCACTGTTCAGATGTAATATTTATAATAAATGCATTTAACAAGAGTTTCTAAATTTAAAAACTTCCAGCTATTCTGTCACCATAAGAACATTTAGTATCATTAGAGGGACAGTAATATCACTTTCATTTCTAAAAGGGGCTAACAGGCTAATACTAACTATAAATTGATAGCAAGTAAATAAGCAGTGACTTGAAACGTGTTACAAGCAAAGAGTCAACTTACCACACAACAAAAAGAAATTTAATCCCAGAAATATTGTTTAAGAGTAACAATCATTGCTTTTGTTAACTCATTGCTACACAAAACAATTTTTCAAACACTGTGGTAACATTTCAATGCATTTGTACCAAATGCACAGTCTATTTATTTTACTCAGCACATAATTTTACAAACACAAACAAAAGGTATCAAAAACTATGTAAACAATGAATTTTGATTCTGATATTTCCTTACATCCCTCCAAGAAAACAAAACCAAAGAAAGAATTTCAGAGTATAAACTCTAGCAGTGTCTAAATAAACATTTTCTTCAATATCACATGCTTCAATAAAATAGCTCAAAAATGAAACAAATTCAAAGTAGATTGTACAAATAGAGTGAGAAAGGTAAATTATTTCATCCAAACAAAATCAAGATTTGATCTAAAAAACAACATGAACTGTAGTCCATAAAATTAGTACTTAAAGGAATAATTCATAAATGTAGCATCCTCCTTTGCAATCTAAGTGAAATATATCTTATTTACAATAAAACATTCATGCATACTAATTAAAATTATTCTTTGTTTACAGACTTGACATGTCACATATCTTTATTATTTGCGACATTCTCATAGATTGAGTACAGAGCATGAACTGAATGAAACAGGAAATAATAATAATAATAATAGAATAAAAAAATTAACACAAAGTAGAATGATGCTGGGGAAAATGCTCCAGCAAGACCTTGAACTTCACTTCATGAGTCATGTGAGCAAAGTCTGGATCAATACAGATTCCCCCTCCACCAAGTATTGTGACAGGGAGATTTTCCCTCTAAATGGACCAAGAGTGGGGAGAGTACAGTGGAAAGTTACTCTTGGTTGAAGATCAATTACTGCCACATTAGAAGAATGAAAATTACAGAAACAAGTTCTCCCACATAAGATTTCAATACCACTTTTCACATTTCCAGCTTACAAAAAAATTGAAGCAAATTCAAATGAAATCAATAGATATCATTACTGTATTTGGGTTTTAGGCACATAGCATTTACTACTCAATAATATTCTAGACAAGTAGTTTTCTGGACGACTGACTTATTGCCAACAAAAAATATCACAACTTTATTTCATCATATTTGAAGTGTATCTTATAACTGACTATCAAACTTTGAGGTCACAAAAAATAAAATTTAACGTATAAAAAGCCTATCAAAAATGTAAAACCTAATATATCTATAAAAATCAAATATATATCACAACAAAAAAGTACTCACAGGATTATACTGAAGGGCAGTAACATAAGCTTGAACTGCCTGTTCCATATCTCCAGCTGCCACCAAAGCAGCAGCCAAGTTAATGTACCCATCTATAAAATCAGGCTTCAATCTTACAGCATGACGATAATTTTCTAAAGCTTCTTGAAGCTGACCTCTCTCTTTGTAAACATTGCCCAAATTACTGTATGCTTCTGCTAGCAAAGGATTCTGTTTTATGGCGAGGGTACTGAAATGGGCAGATCTAAAAAAAAAAAGAAAGATAAAGGTTGTTATTAAACCGATTTAATGCAAAAAGATCTAACAGTAACATTGTATGAGTGACAGAATATATACAATTCATTAAAATTGACTAAGTCTTGTGTATTAACAAAAAATTATCCTACATATATAAAGCAACAAGAAACCAATTGCTAGAATCTTCATAAACAATCAATACCATTAAAAAAATAATTAAGTGAATGTCTATCAAAACCCATGCATTTTGTTTTAAAATACTAACTAAAGGTATAAGAAAATACCAGTACTTACTTGTCAAGCCTACGGCATTGGAAGTGAATTGATGACAAAAGCAAGAGAACTCCAGTATTGTTAGTTTCCTGTCGCCAAAGCTGCATACAATGTCTTTCAGCATTTTCATAATCTCCAGCTTGATATTCACGATGTGCCAGCTCCAGCAAGCCTAGGGTAAAAGTCCTCGTCATTGATTTCTCTATAATTTAAAAATTAAACACCATTTATTTTTTTCAACAAAATGTACTCAGAAACAAGGGAATAAATCTCTACAAGGCACAGCTGTGCTTTGAGGAAAGAAAAAATATTAAGCAAGAAACAAGAAAAGACTTAAAGAACAGAAAAAAAAACAATACCCACATTGTAAAATATAACATTTCAACTAGCTTAATTTCATCATCATCTGTATAGCATAATACAAACGTCTGAAAATCAAGAAAACACTCGAACTACCATTCAATCATAATGTAATTCTATATGTTACACACCGTAACCTTTCCACTTTTTAATCTCTTTCGATAGAATAACACAAAATTCACCGCAACCATAGCCCATTCTCCATTGACATTCCTAAAACAAATTTACAGGCAGTTCGTATAAACGAAACATAAGTTTTTTGCAAACGCCACCTTTTGTTAAGACGAACACCAATAGTAAGCCATATCTCAAGTTCTTGGTCAACTAGGATCCAAAATATGACAAACAAAGTAATTTGCATTTTAATGAGAAAAATGTCATAGAAGGAAAATTAACTAACTATTGTCACTCACCAACGGTGGATAGTTGCTGTATATCATTCATTTTGAGAATTACATTAGCACCAGTTATTTGCTGATGCTGCTGCTGCACTTGCTGAGACTGCATTGAAATCTAAGACTTCTAAGAGTCAACAAATGCTATGAGTCTATAGTTTAATTACAAACACAGAACTCACTATTTCAAAACATAAAAGAATTCATTCTGTTAATACCACTTCACACACTGACGATGAATCCGACAAGATGGATGAACTTTTTAGGACTATTCACGAACAGAAGGGATAGCGTGCATAAATGTCCCAGAAATCCTCTCTCGTGATTGGCTACTTGTGCGCTGGTACTGTTTCCTCTCTCACATATAAAAATAGTTCTTATCTAAATCAATACACAGGTCGACAAAAACTCAACTTGTCAACATACAAACATTTTCAGGATAATTAAAACAAAAGATTATACACATCAACTTAATGATGTCGATTGCTTTCACATTTCTAATATTTCATTCCTTCATGTTTCCACGGACGAATCATCCCATTGCCCACACAAATGCTCGATTCCTGCAGTCAGCGATCACAACGACCAGACGGCAACGCAACCTACTAGTCATTCTCAAAACTATTTATAAGATCGCGGTAGAATATGCGCAGAGAATACATTACTGCTTAGTTTAACCACGTCAACATCAGGAAGGATTGAGTGGGTGAACGTGTTAGGTAGCATTTATGAGATAAATGAGATCGAAGATTTCACGCTGTTTCTCCCATTTTAAAATCCATAATAACTTAGTATATAATATTTTATCATTTTAAAAGTCGCATGAAAAAGTCTTTTGAGATTATATAAAGTACTAACTCAATAGTCTAATATGTAATAAAAACTGTGCAGAGGTAAGAATTTTTTAAATTAATATTTTTAACAATGCGACTAAACTGATCAGCGCTCTAAATAGATCATCACTTACACAAATTATCCACAGTAAGAACACCTCCATTTACCTTTTTATTGATGATTACCGATCCATCCCGACTTCACGTGCGAGTTTTTGTTTTATATTAATCCTTCGTTATAATATAATGTACCTAAATCGTTTATATCATTATTAGTTGACGTATGCATTTAAATTATGTTCAATGAATCCGATCCACAAATTTAACGTCGCCTACTTAAATCTTTATTAGTAGAGTAGTTTTTCTTAAGAATTCTTTCCTTAATTGCTTTTTTAATCATGTTAATACAATACTTTTACTAATTTCCTAAAATGTTTTAGACTAATAAAACGGGTTACGTAAAAAATTGAGGAATCCTTCTTTTGTTTAGAGGAGTAGGTAGAATTTTCTAAAATGAAAGAAGATCACAGTTAAACAACAAATTGGAAATAAGTCTGTAAAAGTGTCTGATTTAAGGTGTATGATAGTCTGAACACCATACTTTAATACGGAAGTAACCTAAAGGAGGGGACCAATATTCTTAGTACCATAAAAAAGTGCACTTGAATAATTTGTTTTGAACTATCAAGCAAAGGTACAAATTATTCTCCCAAATACTTGATTCTGATTTAATTCTTAGCATATTTAACCTCTAATTGCGACGCTCAGAGGGTGGGTGGTCGTGTGCTCAGGTTGCAGCGTAGCGATCACATTTCGTAAAAGTATTAACAAATTTTTCAAAAATATCTTAAAATGTTGATTTTTTATATGGTTTCCTCAACATTTTATTAATTTCCTTAATAAGTAAAATAATGCACTCCTTTCCTCTATAAACCTTAAATGTAGAAGAGAAAATGGTTTCTTGCTTATGAAATTTCTTGCTAAATTTCTTCCCGCGAAATGAATTTGCAGAGAGGGAGAAGGATCTACGAGGAACATTTGATGATGGAAAAAACAAATACAAACAGAATTAAAACACACCGAACGGATTAAAAAAGATTAGAATTAAATCCGACTAATACCAAGATAGATTTAGGCAATAGGAACTCTCCACTCCCCGTTCCTCTGAAGAGTCATCTTAAAAGGGATCTGGAATATATTCTTCAAATTGAGAACCATTCCAACGAATATCTCAAAAAATTAGGGAAGCGTATTTTTGTTTGGGATTGGAATTCGAGAACTTCGTAGCAACATATTATTTATGAATTAATTAAAGGAATTATCAAAGTGACACACTTCATTATGCCCTTTTCGACCGATATTCTTTTCTGAGATATTCTCCTGTGAACACAGTAAATCCATCAAAACATATAGGCGGCGTTGTCCTAACTTTCATTCACACAGATAAATTCTGTCCGTGAAGAGAACTAGAACTTGAAAAATTTGACGAGATGTTGGTTTTGTGTTGTAAAGGCTCACTCACCAAGACGGAATTTTTAGAGATTGCAATTTTCAACAGATGAAAGTAATGTTTCAAATTTTAGCTTTTTTCACGATGTATCAAAAACGAATAAAATTATCATCACGGTTTTCGAATGTCAACGTCTTATTTTCGACAACACTGCATTATAATAAAGGATTAACAACGAAAACTCCCGTGCAAAGCCGAGCATCGGTTAATCTTCATATATGAGGCACACATTCTTTATGTGACAATGAAAGCAAGAGTATACTACTTCGGACAACCGCTCGTTCACTTACAATTAGATGTAGCTCCCGACTAGTTAACGTGTGCTTATTAAAACTCGAGGATGACGTGATCCATTTGGTAGATGATTACGTTTAGCGAGAAGAGCAACGTGAAAATTCGTTGAAAAGGATTACTCACACATTTTGGAAGAAAATAGTTTTTTCCAGAATAAAAGGATCTGAAGAGATGCGTAAAATTTAGTGAGACCCCCAAATTTGGTTTGCCGGCGTTCCTGTGTACAACATTACAAAAATTTACCGTTTGGTGTAAACAATGACAAGATATATTTCAGATATAACCACATATCTGGCTATAATCATGTATCTTGCGGCCGTTGAATTATTACATTACGCATTCGGTATATATTAAAAGTAATTCATGAACTGAACAGTGTCCATGGCAGATGTATTTTGCAAGACATTTCGATGCACAATATTTCGACTTTCAAAACCGTCAAATTATATGGGGAAAATTATAAAATTTTGAAAAGGCAAAGGGAAATGTCATTCATAATTATAACTCGTGTCGAATTTTGANATAATAATAATAATAATAATAATAAATTTATTGTCAAAAAACAGAACAAACTGCGTATGACCACGTGGAGGACAATAAACTAATTTACACTCCGGAAGCAAGCAAGGGACCATCCCATCAATAAAAATATAATTCAGTCTACATAAAATATATTAAGTACAAAAATCCATTCGAAATATGAAGTTTTACATCCAAAAATTCTATTTAACCTAATTATAGTAATTAATATGCTTAAAATAAATTAAACATTATACTCGTTATTTACAAAATGCAAAATTACCGCTCATTTGAATTAAAAACCCTTTCGCAATACTAGCATATAAAACATACACTTACCACCGAAAAAGTCCGTCTTTTTTGTAGTTAAAATTAATATTGAAGTATGCACCTTTCTCATATCAAGACGACGTTTCATTCTATACGAAGTCGATGAAGAATTTTTCCTTTTCCAAATATAAATTCTCATATGGTTGAACTGTTTAGAACGAATTCGTGATGCCTCAATAATATAGCAATTTCTCTCTTCTAGGAGATAAAAGAGAAAATGGACGATCAAAAGTAAAGAAAATAAATGAAAGTTGCATTACATAATACCAACAGCCAGAGAATAACCTCACTTAATATTTTTACTTCTTTAAACGGAAATTGTGTACTACAAAATGTATGAAATAACTAGATATAATGTTACAAAAATATGAAATCAACATTCTTAATGTTTAAAGTTTTTCTTTGTCACAGAAAGGGTGGAAGATAATTATATACCATTTATACTAGAATCAATGAACGAAATTATAACAAAAATACGCCACACTTTTCCTATGATTGTATGTTTCAGTGCTAAATTTCGAACATATTCAAATAATGACAGAAATAAATATTTTTAGTAAACCGTATATTTTTAGTAAGTAAAACTGGAAGAAATGGTATATATTTAATAATCGTCGTCAAGATCGTTTGTATAGTACTATAATGTTGTAGAGTAGTTTAATCTGCAATTGAATTGCCTTGAATGAAGTCTGTATTAAGAATTATTTATATCTTATAATAATTAACTAGAAAGTGAAAATTTGAACTGACAAATTTTATTTTCAATATTTTAATTGAGTAAGGGAGAGGTCTAAAAACGATTCTAAGAAGTTTTCGCAAAGATTTTATTCAGAAGAAAATAGGTCTTCAATACATTAAAACATTTGAGCATACCTGTAAATGAACTCCTTTCAAACGATACATTAAGTGTAAGGTATCGGCGTAACAGGATACGTACAAGTCTCATGAAAACTCTCATGGTAGTCCCTCTTCTCAAGTTTTCTATAGTGTATTGGTTAGTGAATGCGGCTGGCTGGGGAATAGGAGCTGGACAGTGCCTGTTCCATGCAATACTTATTAGTCAGGTAGTGGGATAAATTGAACAAAATATTATTTACTTCATTAATGATTTTATCATTAATATTTTAATATATTTGATTTCACATTACAATTTTTTATGAACATTGTCGTTTTTTATTAATAATATAAACGTAGAATAAATATAGTTCATATATAAAACATGGAATTCTTAGGTCAATGATTTAAAACAACGATATTTTTGTATTCTGTTCAGAAGTTTCCAAACCACCGATACATATAGCTGTAGCTGCAACACTATATTAAATATTATTATGTGAAGAAGCTTCTAAATTCGGTTATCATGCGATACGAGTTTCCTCAGTTTCAGTTTAAAAAAATATAGAGTTGTTGCCTGGCAAAACCGTGTACCAGGAGCTAAGCATGTTTTCTTTCCTCTCCCATTTCCTTTTGCACTATCACCCACATACCTTCAAACACACCGAACAAAAACGAACTAAAGTAAAGAACAAAGCACGCAAAGGTTTGAGGTTGCGCAAAACATGGCAGCATGGCATCAGTGGGGAAGCGGAGACGATCGGGTTGGCATGGTTACAAAACATACTCGTATCATTCCGCTCGCTGTTCCTAGCGCATAATCAGTGTCTGTGTTGTAATGTGGAAACTTTCAGACTCCAAGTATTATTCCACCGTGTCACAGATGAAACAATCATTAAATCCACTACGTAACAAAGAAAGAATTCTTACGAGTTAGGTACAGAAATTTCATTCTGAAGAATGAAATACATTGACACAGTCACATAAAAATAAATATTACGTGTTTAAAAAATTTTAAGTTACATTACATTTTTTAAATTAAAATTATCGTCTTATATCGTGAATAAATAACAATTGCTGGCGTTCCTGCGACAGCGCGGCTTGCCGCTCTACCAAGCGACCTTCCCACAACTTCGCTTTCAATTTTTACCCGCATATGATAGAATGCACTAATTAATTACACATTTCTCTCACTGGAGAGCAAAATGGTTAAGGGTTTTAATGACATTTTCTTATTCTCTTTCTTGCTTCCGAAGGGAAGACGTGAGTTTCGGAACATTCTGTAAAAACATGATTTAAAATTGTACCGGGTCTCGGGTGGGCTTCTTTATCCGGTGGACCTATGTTATGACCACGGTTAGGCTTTCACGGTGCAAATTTCGTACGAAAAAAAGAGAAGGGAAATGGTGCTAAAATAAGGTAAAAAGGGTGCTATTTTACCCAATTAATTCTAGAAATAATCTTTCTCCTCTTCTAACATCTCTACTTTTTTTAAATAAGTAGGTTTCTAATGGAAGATAGAATGGATAGATGATAAATTTCGACATCAACAGAGACAAGTGGGAAAATTTTCTTATTCACTTCGTATTACACTTATACAAGTAATCAAAAGATGCAGCAGGTTATTTATTACGGAAAAGTGAAGGAAAGAGCATTTGTCTTACTCTCAACTATTTTCCACTGTTGCAGGTATTATTTTCCATTGTTGCAGGTTTAGTCCCGCGTTTACTAGAAGTAACTATTCGCATGTTCATTGCAAGCTGATGAGATATTAATTGAAAGTTACTCAAGTATTCGATTTTAATTTGAAACCATTTATAAGTGAAATGAAACTCACACATATCTCTTAAAATTGATAAAATAGGAAGTTATTGAAGCTAAAGGAAAAGGGGATTATTGGTTGGGGCAAAAGAGGTTAAAGGTCCCCCCAAAAGGTGCTTAAAAATGTTTCATTTCTCATATTGGCAAAATTGCACTGTGGAATCTTTGCGAAGAACTTAAGTTTTCCCTAAGGGAAAAGATGCGCTCTAAAAGTCCTAACCCTGGTTATGAGCAGGCAACACTTGTTTCTCCCTGACTCTGAAGAAATCGTGCAATTAACAACAGAATATTATTACAAAATAAGTTGGATTCGTTCAGGAGCTTATGGTGATTGCCATACTTGTCATTCATCTGTGCAAAAAAAATCA
This sequence comes from Laupala kohalensis, assembly GCA_002313205.1. Lineage (NCBI taxonomy): Eukaryota > Metazoa > Arthropoda > Insecta > Orthoptera > Trigonidiidae > Laupala > Laupala kohalensis. Next base: position 469,000 of record NNCF01128115.1, on the reverse strand, counting down.
AATTTCAGAAAAATTCTTCCTCGGACCATTTGATGGATTAGGGAAATATCTGTATATTATATAGTGAAAGTAATTATGATAAACGCTACATATCCGAAATAAAACACACAAAAAACACAATGGGGAATTTGAACTTATGGGACACAGACAATTTGAGTAATATGATAATTTTGTATAGGGCTTCTGATTTTTTGTTTTGCTTTTGTTCATTGTTTCGTATTATGCAATTTCATTAATGTATTATTATTGTTTACTAAATGTTGACACGTTTGTGGAACTAATGCAATGTATCCATGTATTGACATTATAGAGAAACACACGAAGTTGTAAACCTTTTGACAAAACGTTGCGAGTAAAATACTGTTTTCCAATTAGACCCAGACCTCGATGTTTCTTTAAACGAAAAAATTACTTTCCACGAATATCCAGTACATACAATCGCCTAAAGCAGAAAGGGAAAATGAAACTTAATTGAAGAATAGGTATTTTAAACACTTCTTTTGCATTAAATAATAAAAGCAATCTATTTTCCGTAACAACGACTATTCGCGTTCTCATAGCATTCTCGTTCGAAGCACTGGGGGCAGAGACTACATTGTCGGTCTGGGGGTCTCGGACCAAGCACTGTTTCCCCCATCTTCTCCCCTTTTCTTTCTCTCGCCCCCACCCCTTCGTCAGTTACTGAAACACAATACTCGCCGAGCAAGATTACGAATCGAGCAACCGAGCTGAAACGGAGACACGCTATAGATACGAGTGCAGGGGCGTCGTTTGACCAGGGAGATTTTTTAATTGAAAGAAGAAACAACCCACAGAGTTCTGAGCTTACAAATTAGTGCGATAGGACCAGCACTCCAAATTAGTCAAGTCACGAAGATGTATAATTATCTTTATTCTCATTTTTTAAACAATATATGAATACTAAAGAAGAAAAAACGTGATTAAAGTTGTTCTTATTAGTTAATAATATAGTACAAATAATATTTAGGAACTCGCTAGACTCGTTTGAATAGCATAAGAACAAGTCCGAACATTACCGAGCGCAACTACGTCGCGATTTATGCACCTCACCCCAGAAAAAGTTAAATAGCTAAATAAAAGTTAAATAGAATTCTCCGGTGACCTACAGATAAAAGTTATATAAAAACATCACGAAAATTCCCCACAAATCAAAGTAACCTTCCGGCGCTATTGTGATTAAAAAATTGATATTTTTTGTTTTCTCCATAAGACGAAATGTATTACACCATCAATTACAATTGAAACTATTTCATTCAAATGGCCGGTGAGGTATATTTTTCACGTTGAAATCATAATAAGTTCATGCCACTCTATTTCAGATATCTTAATTCTATATATGTTAGTTCTACTTTATTAGAATGGATTGATTGTGATTCACTCCGTTGCCTCGACCAGCCCAAGATGTAAACGATACATCTAACACACACACAGTAGAATACTGACTATTGGTTGCCGGATAACCATGGTTTTCAGGTTTCAATTTCACCGCATGTTGTTTCAGATTTCGTTCTTAGCTTTCTTAATTGATCGGTACGGTTAGTAAACTTTAGAGTTATTCTTTTATACATTACATTTGTGTCATGCTCATATTTATACAGCTTCAACCGTATAATTACTTCAGAATAAACAAAAAATATATATCACGTGTAGGTTTGTAGAAAAATCATACATCATGTATCTCCATAAGAATAAATTCAAATTCAAAACGTTACATAAAAATTAGCACCTCAAAGGCCGAAATGTTATTTGACTTTATGAAATTTCCAGTTTTGTAATATTTCATTGAACTAAATTTTAGGACAGTCTATGCAATCATCAGGTCGTTCATAATACCTTAATTACAAACTTTTCAAAATAATGTTAGAAAAAAATACGACGTTTTAGAGTTTAATATAATAAAAACTGTTCGTCGTGAATATCGTGCCTCACTGCAACGCCCAGGTGATTGCAACCTAGAAGTAAAGTTTTCAGTCAGAAGAAGATGATTATCATTTCTAGTTAGCGTTAAATACATCGAATCCAGCTGCTCCCTACTAAATACACGCGTATTCCTTGGGGAAAAACAACAGACAAGTCAGGGATACACCAAAAATAATCAGTGTTAGGATATTTAGGTGAGCATCTCTTTCCTTAGGGTAAATTAAAGATCTTCGGAAACATACTAGAGTGGCATTTTGTCTCCAGATGAGAAAGGAGGCACCTTTTCCGCTATTTGGGACATTCCCCCCCCCCAACCATGACCATAATCTCTTTTTTCCCTTTTATTGTTGTTTTTCAATAATATTTTAGAGCGCATTTCATCATTTATACGATATGACGTGTGATTTTAATTACATTAATATATGGTTTCGAAAAAAACATCTAATATTTAAGAATTTGCATGTTTAAGTTCATGCTTTTTTTGCATCCAGTCGACGCAGGTGCAATATCCAAGGCGCAGCAACTTCTGCTAGCGGAGAAAATTCATAACTTACCGACAAAATAATTTTGTATGCATGTTTACAAGAACCTGACTGCAGAAATTTAACTATTGGAAGAACATTATCTCGAAAAGGAAATACAATAAGATTTTTTTTTATTGCCTTGAGGGAACAGTTACAAGACTTTGAAATTCATATAGCATGTCTAAAATATGTAAGAAGAGTAGAAGGCATCTCGTGGGTGTGGCATCATTGTTCCGCGCCTGCACCAGATGGTGTTCATCGTGGATGGGCTGCACGGCTTAATTTGTAACAAGTGCCACTGAAACATAGAAAGCGAGTGCCATGTCCGCCGGAAGCCGGCAACTTAGGCACTCATTAGCGGGGAAACGTGGAAGTTAAGGTAGGAATGAGGTAACGATAAAAGCATAAATGGTGGGAGTCATGTTGTGTTTATTGATAGAAAGATAATATTGAAAAGGAGATTGTTAGGGGTAGAATGAGGGGATGGGGAGTTGAAGTATGTCGGAAGGATACCGACGGTGAGCACGGGGGTTGACTCTGCGAAACAGATGCCGAGAGTACTTATGTAAGATGTTGTTGGGGGTGGGGTCGTGGAATGCCTTCCGGATATTTTTCCGGGCACAAAGGAAGATGAATTTAGTTATGGGTTCTAAATTGGAAACTCGACGAAGGTAAGAATTGGGGGTGTCCATGGGCGGTTTCACAGCCATCCGCAGGAACCGGTTTTCAAGAATGTGAAAACGACGATGAATTTTATTTGGAAGGGTAGCCCAAGTTTCACAGGCATAGAGTGCCAGGCTACGGACACATGTTTTGTAGAGTAAAAGTTTAATCTTTAGCCTGATCCTGCGATTACAGAAAATTGGAGAGAGGCGGGCAAGAGTGCCATTCATTTTCTGAAATAAAGACTTTCCCTGATCTTCCCAGCGAAGCTTCCTGTCCATCGTGATCCCAAGGTACTTGACACTTGTGGACCAGTCCACAGTGGTGTCCTTGACCTTGAGCGACGGCAGGTTATGAAAGGTTATGCTGGAGAGGTAGCGGAAATTGAAGATAATTGCCTGGCACATGGAGGGGTTCAAGGTGAGCCCATTAGAAGAGCTCCAAGTGTCCAGGCGGGAGGTAGCTGTTTGAAGATTAGTAATAGCAGAAGGAAGATTGTAGGTACGTGCCGCATAAGCAATGTCATCGGCAAAAAGAAATTCAGAAACATGCCCAGGTACCGGAAGATCATGAAGAAACAGAGAAAAGAGTGGGAGCCCAGACAATACCCTGGGGGACCCCAGCGCAGATGGGGCGGATTGTCGATAATGATCGATGGTAGCGTACCTGGAAGGATCGTCCGGAGAGGTAACTGNGAAGAGGTTTTGCGAAGGAGAAGGTCGTGGTGGATAGTGTCGAAGGCAAAGGAGAAATCGAAGAATATAGCAGGAATGGCAATTTGTCGAGATAGGATGGGAGCTAATTCATGAGTCAGGCGCAGAGTCTGCAAAGCTGCAGACTTGTTACGCCTGAAACCGAACTGGGTGGGACGAATGGCATGAGTGGAGTCTAGGTGCGGGGTAAGTTTGGCAAGGATAAGGCGCTCGAAAAGTTTGCCAAGAAGCGAAAGAAGACTAATGGGACGATAGTTATTAGGGTCCCGAAGATTCTTTCCCTGTTTGGGAAGGAGAATGATTGTGGCATGTTTCCAGGAAAGTGGAAAGTAACTAAGAGAAATACAAGAGTTAAAGATGTTGGTAAGAAGAAGAACAGCGTTATGTGGAAGATGACGAAGATAAACACCACGAATCTTGTCGGAGTCACCCACCTTGTTGGTTTTCACTCTCTTCAGGGCGGTCTTGACCTCCCAGACACCCAGGTCTAGTGTGGTGGGAGATAACGGAGGTAGAAGTGTGGGTAAAGGAGATGGGTAGGACGTAATGCAAGATACACTATATATTACACAAGGTCCTCTTATTACTAATGAAGAAATATTATTAACACGCAGCTAACGTAAGAAAACGCGCTTTTCATATCCTTTAAACTTGATCCAACTTCAACCAAGGAAATGATTATATATCCTCACTCATATACCCTTTTTTTGACTACTGTGACATTCTTTTCATGGATATGAGTACAAGTCTAGCAAACAAACTTCAGCTCATTCAGAATTGAAATTTGATCACATTTCAGTCCATCACTCAAATAAGATTTTACCACTACACAGTAGGCGTAAATAACAGTCTTGTATTGCTTTACCAGCTACTATGTACGAACAGTCCTTCGTATTTATTTGGGCATTTTAAATTTTTAAACTTTTTACGCATTCAGGAGACAAGACTTCTTTCAATATCCTAAGTAGTTGGCTTGTCCAGGCAAAGATTCAGAATTATTCAATAAAACTCTCGTGATAAAATAACTGTATTAAAATGCTCGTGATAAAATGCTTATTTTAGAATATAGAACATATTGATTTTTCTTTATTATTTAGCGACCATTATTTTGAATTTTGTATTAATAATAATTTTATCTTAAAATTTAACCATAATATGGATTAAAACTATTAAATATTAATTATGCAATATAATTTATTTGGTTAGACCTAATATTAAATTGTAATTTAATATAAGTATAAAAGTTATATTTGCTATAATTACTACTGCACTGTAATGAATTTAAACATCTGTAATATTATTATGAACATTCATGAAAATAATATCATAAATTTGTAAGTTTTAATCTTGTAATTTAAAATGAGATTTAATACTCTTCGCGATATGCTGTAATACTGTCTTGTAATTGATATATTTTGAATTTTATTTAATTATCATGTAACACATACGTTGTAGTATATTATCTAATATTTATTCGGCCTTCAGTCGTCATCCTAATTGTTTTTGGGTTTTTTTCTCGGTTTTCCTCCATTTCATAAGGTTAATACCCGGATGATCCCTAAATTGATACCCCAGAGTAGAATAATTTTACAGTCCTCCTTTTCTTTGTGGTATAATTAATGTATATGTTCATGAATGCATATATTTTTGTATGTATTATTGTTATTTCGTATTTACTGACGGTGATAAGGTGGAAGATCAAACTTGGTGGCTTCAGCCTAACAACAAAATAAAATTTTTTATTATTATTAACAAATCCTCCTTTTCCAGAGGTACCCTCTGTGCCAATACTTCCGCATTTAAGGAAAAAAAAGATAGGCAGGAGGTAGGGACAGAAAAATTTGACCGTAGGGAGGAGCTCTACCCCTGAAAAAGGGTTGGGACTGACCGCTGGGACGAATTCGACAGTTGCCGTGGAAACCTTCGCTGGCTCAGTCACCGCGTGTTGGCGAAAGTTTACGTAATTCCAAGTATGTCCCTTTCAACAGAAGGAATATATGCAAGACGACCCATTTTACTATTACAGTAGCATTACGTATACTTCAGTATTCTCGTTTTGTAATCATAATAGACACATGCAATTCTGGACTGTATGATCGAGTTTCTTTCGATTCGTTGTGTATATGCGATATATCGATGACCTAACTTTCTACGTTCATAATTTTCAAGAAATTTCGTGTTCTATATTTTCGAATAAATTGTCTGTTTTGATGTTATATATAATTTTAGAGTAAACATTTAGTGCCCAGAGCATGAATAATCATAATGAGCAGTTAGGTGTAATATTATTAATATATATAAACGTACATTAATACAGTTAATTTTTTCGAAGTTCCCATTAATATTTAAATGTTTTGTGTGTTAGCCGCGCACCGACAAGTTTCGAAATTCAGTATGTTCGTTCTCTTGAGTCAGTCCAAAAGCAACACTAACCGATTTTTTCAAAATTCAGTTTAGTTTTTTTTTCATATATATATAAATGGTGATTTAGAAAGAATAACTGCAAAAATGTCGCACCACCCGAAAAGACCCCGTTTACAGAAAGGTGGGAGATTTATAACGTTAACTTTATTGCATAGTTTTGCCACACTAAAACGATTTTTTTCCCACGGCGCTACGCGACGCGTATATATCCAATGAGTGAAATACTTCAAGGCTTCCTCACAATTTAATGTTAATAAATTATATATTCATTTCTTACTTAAATCATATATACATTTACTTTTTAATTAATTTCGTCTTAAAAAGTGGTCGCATTAATCCAAGATTGCAATAACCAAACAACAATAGACTATGAAAAAGGTTTGTAAAATTTTTGTGAAACTTCCGAGACATAAAAAAGTACTTATTCCTCGCTAAGTTTTATGAATAAAAACGTACCATACATCAATATTCCACAAGTTTCCCGGCAAGCCAACATCTCTCCTTCCCAATTTCCTTACCCAAGTGCAACGGTTAGGTGGAAGAGCAGGCCTCATGGCCTGAACCTCGCCAAAAGGCATTAAATACAAAATCAATATTGATTTTTTTCTTTTTAAATCGATTCCACGAGATAAATCATGGATTCGGGTGGATTATTCTTGAAATATGTAGAAATAAATATATGTAGAAATAAATTCTTTATTTTATTTCTTCGGCTCTATTGCTCTTCATATACGACGCTATTTCACGAACAGGTTGAGTCCTTTGGTTAAATTTACTATCTAGTATAAACTTTTAAAAATAAAGAAAAGAAATAATTTTCGAACATGATACATGATACGCAATCCAAAACTAATACGATTCAATATACCAAACGCTAATATAATGGAAAAAACTTGCCAACGTTTACATGTAGCCACAAAACATGAACTTACGATGTAGTTCGAAATACTTTCAAGTGACGTAGTATTCAATACGAATAATTTAATTCTGGCACTTCACTTGACGTATTTATGTAGCGTATTCGATTTCTTTGGCAAAATATTTGCCGTGTTCACAGATATCACAAACATGTCATCCTCACATGGTCCAAACACGCTAATAACTCAATAATGCCAAATATGTTTTCTTATACCAATACTGGATGGGATGTATGTGATATAATTTAAAAACTTTTTATACTGTTTCGTTTTTCCAGCCCATCTAAATGTTCCAGTCCATATTAAAGAAACTGTAGAATAAGAAAAGTCAAAATATAGGTTAAGGAACCAGAAATTCAACAAATCTCGACCACACGTGCTCTACTGAGCGAAAAACAGCAAACCAAGTGTGGACAGTTCACGCAAATGTTTGCCTTATTTGAGTCCTTTGTTTAGCGCCTAAAATCCGACAAGACTTATACGCATGTTTGTGTATTTGGCACAGTAGAGCAAATGCATCGAATACAGACAAATAATTCATCTATACTTGGCCGTGTTATCAAAAACAAATACGGAACACCAAGTGTATGTATGTATGTATGTATGTATGTATGTATGTATGTATGTATGTATGTATGTAGGTATTCGTTCGGCATATCGATGGGGAGACTACTCAAGGCAGTTCCATCGTCGTTTATTCCCCGCGCTCTGGCGCTTTGGTTTGGTGATGAGAGTTGCCATGGTGATGAGAGTTGATGTGTAAATGATATGAGAGATGAATGATGATGAGTGAATGTTGTGGTAGAATGATAGACAGGGGAAACGGGAGAACTCCAAGAAAACCTGCCGCGAACACCGCTTCGTCCACCACCGCGAATTCTACTTGGATCGGACAGGGTTTGAACCCGCGTCACCACAGGTAGAAGGTGAGTACGCTAGGCAACGCCAAGTGAAGTGCCGGCCTAAGAATATGAACTTTCACACTATACTTCTACCTTCGTTTGTTTTTCATCAGCTTCAACTATCCATGGCTATCCGTATTAAAGTTAACTCGAGTAACAATGGCTTTTTTTAAAGAAAGATTGAAAGATCAAACCATTCTCTAAATTCATGAATATCCACCACGAAACTCTTTTTAGAGGAAAATAAGGGACATTTTCAAACTCAGTACATTTTTATGAATCAAATAATACCGCACATGCCATAAAAATACAATTATGAGACTCTTCAATTTTTTCTTGGATTGCACCAAGAAAATTAATTTCAAATTCGAAATTATATTTTCTCTGAAAAGGTCCACCTACCATAAAAATGTTTCCAGTGAAGGTGATAGATTATTTCTAATAGAGTAATCTGGTCTTAATTGAAATTATATATGATAGCTACTTATAGAGATATGAGGCAAATACGAAGATACTACAAACTACACCTTTTCCATATTTTTCGAAAACTAAATATTTTTGAAATATCAAAATAGGGTAGGATGATATAGAATAATTATATTAACAAATAAATGTGGTTTCAAAATAGAATTCAATGTGCAATAAATCAGATGTGCAATTTTCTGAAATCTCCCTTTAGTGCCATTTTCGTTATATTTCTGTGTAAAACACGTTTTTCATGGCGCATGAAATTTCAAAATACAGGATGTCTCAATGAAGCAACTTTTTTGCTAGAAACGATACTTTACGCAATACATTAATTTTTTGGGTTTTGAAAATGAAGGAGTCAAAATTCCGGGACGCGCCGACAATTCTCCCCCAATTGTCTTTGAAACGATTTTAAAGAGTCCTTAATCAACTTTCTGCGACGCCGACAAGAGCCACATAATTTATGTCAATCAGTGACACGCTCAGCTTTATGGATATTAGATAAGAAATATTTTATCAGTAAGGAGGTACTGTTTTGCTTTTTCAAGATAATGCGTGGTTTTCTTCAGGTAGAATGGTGAAGAGCTAGTTGTCTGGCGTACTCGAAGTTGTATACTGGAATACGTCGGAGACGTACTTATTAGTTGAGTACGTAATACGCAGAGAATTATATATGCGAGACGATGGAATCTTCTGATGTAAGCGTAAAGAAAACAAGTGATGCTTTGAATAATGATCACAATCAGTATTTTTAGGATAACGATATTTAATCTCTGAGAATATATTCATTTTCGCTACTGACGAATCTTAAAGGTAAAATGCGAGTGTTGGCGTATACCAATTCATTTGACTTTACAGCATATGATGGGAGGAGTAGGGTGGAGTAAAGGTTTGACCCGTCTAGACTCCGAGAAAGCACCCAAACCTCGGCGACATACACTGCTCTCGCAAGGTACGTGTTACGCAGCATACCCTAAATTCTTCGTAGAAAACGAGGAATATGGAGGGGGCTGGTGCGGGAATTCCTACTTTCTCCAACATTTGATGTTCTTGAACTCACGTGCTCAAGCAGTAGACAACTTGGCAACGAACGTAGAAATAGATAGATATATCCGGCATCCGAACGCGCGAGTGGCGATGTTGCCAGATCCCTTTCTCTAATAAAGAATAGAAAGACCCGCTTCTCGATTTATTCTCTCTACTCGTTCGTGATCTATTGTGGCACCTTAAACAAATCTTTTGTACATGCGAATGACATGCCCCCCGCCCTACACCCAAAAACCAAAAGAAGCTGACCCTTGTCAGCGGAGAACCGAGTACGACTCAGGGTTACAATGCAAACGCTATGAACTTGGGTGGCGACTACTTAGAAAAGTAGCTCAAGACTCATTAAGATGAAAACAAATTTAATTTCAATATACTACTAATAATTTATAGAAAAAATTATTTACTTTCAGAATAACCCACGTATTAACTTTCAGGAAGAAGCCTGTTCAAAATTGCAAATTTTATACCAGCCCACTTGATATCACTTGAAAAGTTGGCAAGGTACTCACTGTTTTTATCGCCACAATTTTCGATTCTTGCATTCATTTCTCACTGATCGTTATATCTTCTTTATATTTCACTTTCCTATAAACTAAAGTAAGTTACGAGAAGAAAAATTTCCCTGCAGATCTTCACGAATTTGGTCCAGAATACTCACAAAATCCTGCGGTTTCCAAGATCATTGCGACATCATTTGCTTCCGGTTCCTCACTTCGGGTAAACGCACGATTTTGATAAAAAGTAATATAACACACGTACAAAATCTGTGAACAGTTTGCTTAATTCATTCTGTATATAATGTCACAAATCTCACAGGCATTTCGGGAAATTAATAAATAAACTTAATTGTCAAAAAAGCAGTTACAAACTGCGTATGGCCACGTGGAGGACAATAATCTAATTTACACTCCGGAAGCAATCAAGGGACCATCCGATCAATTCCGTTTTTTTTTTTTTTTTGGGGGCTTTAGGGCTCGTCAACATCAAAGGTCATTAGAGCCCTTAAAACTTGTACAGGTAGGGAAAATGCAGTTACGCACTAGGGAGAGCCAACATGACTCTCCCCGCGTGTGGGACTCGCCGAATGACTCAGCCATACCCACTAAAAACCCTCCTGAAATACAACTCAAAACTCAAATCCCGCCACATCTCATGACTTTACTTAATAACATTTTTAAAAAAAATAGAAGAGGAAAGAAGAAAATGAACGATACCCTAGCCCTCGCAACCTAGTAGCGTCGGGATCGAAAAGAACAAGAGGTGACCAAGGGAGGTCAGAAAAGAGAAAGGAAGGAGCATGGCACAAGCAAGTGGAAGCAATGCCAGACTCAGCTCGGGGCCCCGTGTTTGCCAAACACGTACTTACTAGATGTTAGTCCCCTGGGGCGAGGTAGGAAAATGAAAGATACCCTAGCCTTAATGGCGTCGGGATCGAAAAGAACAAGAGGTGACCAAGGGAGATCAGGAAAGAGAAAGGAAGGAGCGTGGCACAAGTAAGTGGAAGTAATGCCAGACTCAGCTCGGGGCCCCGTGTTCGCCAAACACGTACTTACTAGATATAAGTCCCCTGGGGGGGATCAATTCCGATCAAGGGTCCTAAGGCATTGGTGGATTTAACATTTCAACACCCTCCCCACAATAAAAATTGGAAAAAAAATATTTATTTCTAAAATAAGACATAAATAATTCAAGTAACTATACTTAATATTCTAAACACAATTATATTTTATTAAGTTTTCTAAAAAGAGTGAAGTGTGTCATAAATTTTTACATGTGTCCTTTGTTATACTTGGCGATAAATTATTTGACTACGTCAAATTTTACTCGGATGTGTATAAAATGTCGTTATGCATGTAAAAATCTTATTAGTATATATGAAAACCGTGCGTTAAATTGGTGTAACAATTTGTTTGGTAAAATTTTAAATACCCCCAATAACAGACTAGAATCAGATCAATGGCATGAGTTTGTAGAGAAAGGTTCTAATAACCTTGACGTTGGCGAGCCCTAAAGCCCCAAGAAAAAAATGTTTGTAAAAATGAACGTTCTTTTCCTTGTTTTGGAAAATCAAGACGACAATGGTATTTCTCCTGAATAATACTTTTACACTCGACGGTATGACTGGCATAGAGCCAAGACAGAACACGTAAAACACACGAGAATCAAAATTACTTTCTCTTTTTAGAGTCGTGATCACACATATACAAATAAATAAGGTAACAAACGAAAAGATAATTCATTCTAGTGTAATAAATTACTCTCCTAAAATGAATAAGTAGGAATGGTTTCTTAATTATGGTACAAATTTATTACACTACTAAATTTGTGCTTTTCACTTGTATCTCTGACTTAAGAAATTTTAAAAAATGAGGTAAATATTTGTTTAAAAAAGTTCTTTATTTGAAAGAATAACAAAAATCACATTTTACATAGAAAAACTCTTATTTCAACAAATAGCAGCCCAATCGACACTCTACGGCAATAATTAGAATGCATAAAAGTAGGTATCACAAAAATTAACTATTGCTTTATTGTAACTGTATGATAAAATGACGAGTTCAGTTAAGCTCACATACCAAAATGAAAGTAAATCTTAAAAATATCTTGGTGAAAACAATTTTTTCTCAACTGTTACGTACATTCGTAACCCATACAAGGTATACGAATACAGTAAAGAAACAGAAATTGCTACTGGAAATAAAATGAAGTTTGGAAACAAGTTCACTGCAATTAACGCTATGATTCGTCCTATGTTTGCAAAACCGTACACAGTCCCCACGGTTCTCCCAATATTTCCATCGATTTCGCCTAAAATCGCTGTCGTAGGCCCTTCCACAAACACTTCCGCCACGGTGAAGTAAGCTCCAAAGAGGGAAAGGAAGATGAGCTTGGGAAACAGGCCAAACTGAGCCATTCCCAAGCACAGACACCCCGCACCCAAGCAGAATACGTTCAGCATACTTGTGTAGATTATAACATTAACATCTCGGAACATTACACTCAGCAGAACGGCCAAGAAGATTCCAGACATGGATGACAAAATCTCAGAATGGTCGTCGATTAACTGCATGTCCTTCAGCAAGTGAAGGACGATTGCCTGAGAGAACCGTAAGAACATGCTGCACACAGCCACATTAAACACCAACCGATTTTCTACACATCGGTTTTTCATCACCCTCGAAGGTTCCTTCCATTCTACTCGCCACGCGGTGATAGCTAGCCAAAACAGGACCAGCAAAGTTGCGCCGACTGTCGCGGAATACAATGCTAGATGTTCTTGTTCGTAGAATATGAATAGTACCAAGATTCGAATGAAAGCTTTCGTACTCGTTTCAGAAAATTTGAGAAAGCTGAAGGCCAAATTCAACCATTCGTGCTTGAACTTCGACAAGAACAGCTTAGAGGATGCAGGGATGGTCAAAGTCAAGGAACAACTGTACACGAAATGTTGGATTCCAACCACCAGGTATTCCATTTTGCTGTTGTGTTCGAAGTCGGCGTTGCACAGCAGAGGTAGTACCGCGATCATAACACATCCACAAAATACGACGTGATGACTGTACTTGTCCACAATGCCACTCCACGCTAAGTGGATGACCGTCGACGTTATGAGGATAAGGGTTTCCAACACTGTGATTCTCATTTCGTGAATCGGATCTTGTTGTTTCAGTACTTTTAAACCACTCAGATTCCAATAACTTGCGGAGAACATACACCAAGCAATTATAACACCTACAACACTGCTTATTCTTTCGTAGAAAGACCGCATTATTTTTGTCTACTGCAACAAATCAGTGGAAACAATCCAATAATTCTTCTATCTCTTGTAACTAAATCGTCTAATTGTTACTTGTCAAAATTTTGTATCGTGTATATTTTCGAGTGGAATTCCTTCATACGTCTTCCGCATATTATTCGAGTACTATCTGTTTTATCACTCTCTAATAAAGCTAGGAAACAATAAGAAAATGAAGTACTTCCTGAGAGAGCTCCTCAGAGTTTATATAATTTTTGATTCTTAGGAGACATTGAAAGACATAGAGGTTTTTGTGCTAAAAGAAACAAATACTACATATTCGTCTGTTGAAAAAGAACAGTCTGATCAAGTAGGTTATGAAAAATGCAGATTCGTAAAATTAACACGCATAGGAAAGAAAAAAAAAACAGGCGTTCTTTTTAGTGAGATGTAACCTATGTGTGAACAAAGTATGCATAGTCTACGGAAAATTCTGAAATTTCGCCCAATGATCTCTAATTTTTAATACTTTTAACACCCAACCAGATATTCATACAAATCTGTGGAAGATAAATGATCAATACAATGTGGATCCAAATTATTCGAAATAAATTCATTAATAAAAATTATTTTATTTCTCCATTTATTTCCAAAAGTTTATTTTAACTTCACAACTTACCGAATCATTATGCTAACCTGAAAATAAGTTTTCATTCAAAATTAAGAGTGAAAGGAACTAATTAAGTTAACAAATATTAATAGTGAAAAAATGTAAAAATAAGCATAAACATTTTCATAATAACTGATCAGCCATTTTCGCAACATCTTGTAACTCGTCGCAACTATTCTAACAACACAATGAAGTGAAGTGTCGTGGAACTTATTTACTCCAGAAAGCTACACCTTCCTCTTATCGTTGTTCAGCAGTTTATAATGATAAAAGAAAGAAAAGTGAAGCTTGACGAAAACACAATGTAAGTAAAAATTTAAAATATGAAGTAACAATTTAGTTTCAGAGGTACAGGCATCGGATTTCTCGATGACAGCATTATTAAAATAAAAGCTTCATAGAATTGACAAATGTAATAAAAATGAAAAGCGTATTCCGTTATTTCGTTCATTTATACAGATAGAGCACTCAACTCAGGGTTTTTTTCGGGAAAGGAGTCTCGTTACTACTTTTTCCCCACCTTCGATACATTTCAATCAAGGAATAAATATTGCCGCTTACATAACCTCATAGTTGTTTTAAACGTCCACAAATGTGAAATGACGTTTTATTTATTTATTATTATTTACTAATCTTTCAAAATTAAATGAGAAATAATAAATGACTCACCCATGCAGGTCCACCACATATTCGTTAACAAGAAGGAAGTAACAACTCAACTTGCCTTGACATATCCCGTGGTACGACGGCTAAGTAGAACTGTAATATCTGCGGAACATATACATGGGGTAATTCTACAAATCAAATGAAACGGCAAAAATCAATTGCCAATTTCAAATGAAGCGTACATGATCTATAGATACATTTCATGATTTAAGTTAAGACTAATTATGGTTTTAAGAAATACAAGAGTGGATACAAGTCTCTACCATATGTATTCCTTTGGTTCGCTCTGATATTTTTTAAAGGGGTTGAAACTACAAAGTCTAATGCAATTGTAATTGCCTGATCAAATGTATAGTCATAAAGCTGTTAGAAACTGCAAATGACCACGTGGGGACGTACTAATGTACTCTCCGGAAGCAAGCAAGGGACCATCCCATCAATTCTGATCTAGGTCAGAGCCTAGTGAGCCTGTTGATAAACTCCACCTCTATCCGAAGGTAAATCGGAGAGAAGCCCAGGCCAGAATGAGGCTGCAGAGTTAATGGACACAACTGTGCCAGGGTTAAAAAGTTAATAACAAACTCTTATAAATAATAAGAAAAGAACAACAAAATGCATATTGCATTTTAAATAGTTTTATGGGATTAGCGTGATAAAGAATAAAAAGAAATGGACATTATTTAGTATTAAATATAATTATTATAAAACAACATTTTGTGGAAATTAAAACCCATATTAACTTTTATAAAAATCAATGAACTCTTCACTATAGTAGAAGCAATTATACAGTAGGAAGTTTTTAACCACGGACTTGAAAAGATTCAATTTAAGGTATTATGAGCGTCAGTGCGAATAGGCTTAAAGTTTTAAATGATAGTTTGAACCAGTTTGAACCATTCTCTATCCAGTGGTAATGAATTTTCATGCCTCTATGGCGCAAAATTTTGAATTATTTGACTTTAAATTACTATGGGCTTGTATGGAGAAACTTTCGCGAGTTTACCTTTTTTTGGTATTCTTGCAAAAGTACCGGTTTAACAAAAACATAGCAAATGGAAATAGGAATGCAATGGAGTTAAGATTTTCATACCTTACGGGGCATTTACAAGAATAATTCACCAAAACCTGTGGAAAATTCTGTTCTAATGGAAATGGCAGCCGCATCACGTGACAGAAGACAATGCGACACTTGTCAAAGGAGTCAAGCGACAGTCTAAATTAATTATCAAGTTTCAAAATCGCAAAATAATTGTTCTCATCCAATATTTAAAAAAATCAGTTGAATGAATTATTAATTAATAAGAACTACTTTGGTGAATATTTCCAAGTTTCGTGAATGTTTGGCAACAAAGGGGAAGGGAATGATTAAGAATGCATTCTTCCTAGAGCGAGTGAAAGTTATAGAGAATGAAGGAAAATTGTCGACTCTTTCTTCATTGGGCCGGTTGTAAACCGGTTCTCAGGACCCTAAGCAACCTCCTCTATTTCATGCCTCTTCCCCTGCCCACAAAATCCCCTACTCCTTTCAGTGAAGTATATCCTTAATTTACTCAATATGTCTTTAAAATTTCATTTTTCAGTAAAAGAAACGGAAAACCGGCCTAAAAAATGACACTAATTAATTTTTACCATTAACGTCATATGTTCCTTGTCGCAAGGTTTGTATGAGCGAATAGAAGAAGTCTCGCAAATTTTGTACGAAGCGAATACTAGTAGAAGATAGTCGAGGCGAAGAAAATCACAAATGCGTGCAACCAACCTTGTAGTGTTCGTAGGGTAGGTTTAGAAAGTTCAGGAAGAGATACGAGTAATTTATTCAAATTTAGGAAATAAATGTGTATGTTGAAGAATGGGACTAAGATTAATCCAAAGCAAAATTAACGATAAAAGTATACGAAATAGTACATACAACATTTTTGCACCACTAGTTGCCCCACACGTACACTAGGTTATGAATGAACCGGTAAAAATAAGTTCACTGTTTACTTATATTTTGATTTCTCGACCTACCTAAGGACAAAAAATACACTTTTTAGATATTAATGAAATTTAACAATTTTATATTTCACCAATATGTTTTAGCAGTATGTCATCAACTACACTAACTATATTACATATAGTAAAAGTTATTTCACACTCGCTAAAAATAACGATTGATTTTGGGGGTAAAGTATTAAAAAATACTAACGACAGTTACCGAAAGACTCCCCTTTACTTTGCTGTATACAATAATAAAGTAAAGTTTTAAACGAAACTGGTTACTAATTAAGATGACCTAGTGGAGTGAAAACAATGATGAAATGGAAACTATTGTTATGTATTTTGTATAGTATGATTATCTTCAACAATGACGTAATTAACACTATTTTATCGTGAAAAGAATAATTTAAATGATTTCGATATATTGTGTAATAAATATGAATAGCATTAGATACGTGTAGTTCATTGTAAAATGAGGAAGAAAAAATATAACAAACCTTAGAGTCACTGATAAAGTTGACGGTTATGATATGACTCATTGTGATAGTCAACTTTTTTCACTTACGTACAAGTGTGAATTCATTCTCATCTATTCAATAATAATTTGTTGGCATGAAGACCCCAAGTAATAGGGTCCTTAGGAGAACCTCCAATTATAATAAAAAATTGTGTTAATGTATCGTGAAAAAAGCAGTCACAAATCGCGCGTGACCACGTGGAGGGCAAACTCTCCGGAAATAGCAAGGGATCATCCCATCAATTCTGCTCAAGGAACTTAAGGCTGTGACGCGTTATCATTTTCGTGCGCCAAGGGAAAATCATGATATGCACCTCCCCATGATAAAAGAAATAAACACAGTTAGTTCTTGTTACAACTCGTACAGAACATCAAGGAATTAAGATTTTATTGCTTCCGGAGAGTAAATTAGTTTATTGTCCTCCACGTGGTCATACGCAGTCTGTACTGTTTTTTGACAATAAATTTATTATTATTATCATTATAGAATACAAAAACGTACTATTATGAATTCTTTAATTTATTCCGAAAATATTGCTAATAAATCGTGACTATTAAAATAACTCAAAATTCGAAATTAATATTAGTGAAACTGCTCCCCTTCACCAGGGTCTCAAGAGTCTATGTATAAAATCCGCTTCTATCCGAAGGAAAGCCGAAAAAAACCCCGGACCAGGACGGTAGATTAATAACATTTTAAATATCAAATCTAAGAAAATTGAGAAGTCACCTGAAAATATAACTAATTTGTCACGTTTAATGCCCCAAAGAAAGAACCCTGACAAGGACAATGTAACTCGCCCATCTTTGAACGAGAAAGGGTTTTTCTTATGATCGAAAAATAATTCAGTAAAAAACTTTTACGTAAATAAGTTGAAGAACGCTGTTGTGAGAGAGCGAATTTCGAAGAAATATCAGCTACGATATTGGACTTTTGTCTTATAAATTAACCTACCTAGTTCTTTTTATAGGAAAAAATCATTCCATTTCCACAACAAAAATAACAAACATTTATTCCAAAATTAACACATAACCCCTCAAAAAATTAATAACCAAGGCGAAAAGAACAGATAAATTACAGAAAAATACACTTAAAAGAAATAACATAAAAAATAACTACCACAGAAGTTTGTCGGAAAGGAATCGCAAGTCATAAGTTGTAAGAAGGACGCGACACGCGATAGTATCGCTTTTTGGAAATACTAATTGGTGTTGTGGCAGTGAGTCAATTAGCGGACGAGCTTAATTACACAGGAAGGTAACATGAGAGACTGAATGGAAAGTCCTCACTTTTTTCGGAAGAAGCCGTGAGCGCGCATCGGAGCCTTCCGAAGATTCCTATAGTTTGTTTACATGTTATGACCGTATCTAACTTGCACCGCGGCAATGTACCCATCCAATTATTTTTCGTCGCTACATTTTCTTATCTGCTCTCATTCTTAGCACTGTTGAGTAAATAATTTCCATAACCCCATACTGGCACGTTTTTCTCCAGTTTCCCTTTGGGCTGTGAGATCCGTATTGCTGGGATAGTCCTTTGCTAGATTCCAGAGGTTATAATATCGTTTGGTCCTCCAAGCTATCATGTACAGTTTTATAACTGCTTTTGACAAATTGAGTTTTAATTAGGCGAAATCAGTCGCAGATTTATGGGGAAGGGTATTGGGGTTCAAGTCCCACCCCCGAAATGATATTTTATACTATTTGCAGAAAAGTACATTGTTTGGAACTGGTTCGTATTTATACTGCATATTAAATATATGTTCTTACAGAATTAAATTAGAGAATGACATAATAATCAGAATCGTAAATTGCCTGAAAAGTGCATCATTTGACAGAACTATCCCTCCCAATGATCTGAGCCACACCCATCTCCACCGAAATAACGCCCGTAACTGGTTCAAATTTACATCAATGAATAGAGGACTGCTGGAGGAGTGGGAAGTGCAATCAAACATCGAACCTCTAATAATGAAAAAACAAAATCCCCGATGTATAAAGATCTTCATAATATTTCGTTAGTGAAGGTTCTCGTAGTAGAGTGCGTAGTTTATGTGTTTGCTTGAAGTAATGAGTAAGCTTCAGTTTTTCCCTCCCATTTCCAGAAATAACTTGAAAAACATGAATGAGAATATCATCTCAAGCGGAAGCCAGTTTGTCTAAACGAGTTGAGTCACAGAAACCTAAAACTACACTATTACATTTGTTAGTCACTCTTTACAGGAAGGAAAAGTGGCAAAGAATTCCTCAAGGAATTATTCGTTACCTTTGTGATGTGTTGTAACTCGATGTCTACAATTCTTTTGTTACGAATCGTTGTTCATTTGAAACAGACGGCGTTCCTATCAGGTATCTCTTCCACGCCGAGATAAATTTATTGGTAAATCTTACCACTATTATTATTTTTTTCCACCCACCTTCTCACTATTTTTTTTAATTTTCTTGTTTTTCCCTGTGCCGCGGCAGTCTTGCCATTAACGGGTTTGTCTCGATAATATTTCATAGCTCTTTCATGGACTCTAATGACCTCGATGTTGACGAGCCCTAAAGCCCCACAAAAAAACATAGTTCTTTTTTATTTTCCTGACTCCTTTCTCATGTTTTCTTCTTCTTTATTTATTCCTTTCTTTTTGTTTAATTCCTTCCCTGATATTTATTCCTGATTGTGTCTACAGATTGTCTCTTTTATTTTATTTTTTAATTGCTCTTTCCTTGTATTTAAACATCTCAATTTGCCTGATGTCTGAACCGTTCCATTTAGCCTTCTCTATGGATGTTTCCGTCCCTAAGCAACGTGGAGGTAGGTACAGTCTACTATATATCTTTTATCATCCGCAATGTTGTTATTTATTCCATAAATTCTGTTGTTGCGTCATAAACAGTATTATTTTGTATTAATTTACTCCAGCTCGACCTAACATACCCCTTCCTTCTTGTGCTTGGTACACCATTCCCTTCTTTCTATAATTTGCAATCGAACAATATGTGTTCTGCTTTGTCCTCACCATCTTGACACATACAGGTTGATTCTGCACCACAGCCACTTTTCTACCAAAAATACTGCATATCGCCATGCCCAGTAATCATTTCTACTTCTGGCCGGTTTAAACCATGTGTTTGTCACACTATAGTCTTACCTTGGGAATAAATTTATCTAAATCTCTTCTTTCCTTTGATTGCTTCCATCTTATTAGCCAACATTGCCATATTTTCATTTCTATGGCTCTCCTCCATCTAACTGTATCCTTGGTATACCTACCTGTATCAATTACTATTTTCTTACCTCGTCGTATATTATGAAATAACACATGTTTATCTAATTGGAGGTCTACTGGTAATACTCCTAATAAAACCAACAATGATTTTGTAGAAATGCTTCGGTATCCTCTATAACAATTAATTATATACATTATCTGATAACTAGATAATTTTCTTTCGAAATGTTTTTGCTTTATCTTCCATACTTCACTTCCATAAGTTAATATTGGGGATAATACCCCTTTATACAACTGTATTAATTTGTCCACTATTGGGCGAAGTTGCAATCTGATACATTTACCTCTACGTCTAGATTTATTTTAGTACAATAACATGAGAAAGAGCTACATGAATATTCGCCGCATATTCTGTAGAAAATGTACCCAGCAAAAGTGGTGATAAAGCCAGTGATATGTTGAGCAAGAACTACAAAGTTGTATGCTACCATGAAACTGTAAAATAAATAAAATTTCCGAAAAGTTTTAAAGTTAGTCCATATGAGTTTTTAGCGTAAGTTCCTCGATGTCATTATGAACTTTATTGCAGATTTCAATCCTACAAAGAGAGAGGGGAGCTGCCTGATTTTGAAGTTTGATCTATTGTGAAGTTTCGCAACCATCAAGGAAACCATAGTTCAAAACTTCGTACAATATTTTTGTGATCACTAAAAAAATGTTAAATTAAAAATTTATGTTTACATGATATTTCTGAACATAATATTAGAATGAGGTTTCCATCAAAGTGTTAGTTCTCATGTTTTAAAATTTCAAAATATTGGAAACGTCGAGAAGCACACTGTTCTACCTGTATTACAAAATGAGGTATGCTACCATTTGCAGCTCCACATGACAAAAATCTTTGTTTAGTGTCTGTCGATGCAAATTAGAATATGCTAAATGTTGGTAAATCTAGTACTCATATGGGGTCTCTGAGTCACTTTCTATTGAATCTACACTGGTGTCAACAGTTCATTGATTCTTGCGTTGCAGAAGAGTCAACCTATAGATGAGAACATCCCGAAAGAAAGTATTTACAATTTCTCATAGTGATTTGAATCAGTTGTAGTTGTTTACATGATTGTGTCATGTTTCCCCTATCTCCCTATTCCACCAGATGGGAGCACTGAGTGACAGTGGCGCATAAGGGGCTGAGAATTTGTGGGTGGTAAATAGAGCTATTATGAGAAATTACGCGCTCTAAAGCTGACAGTTCTCTATCTCAATTAAGGTCGCTATAGTTGAGAAGGACCTTTGCTAATAAGTTAATGACGCGAGCGACAGGGTGGAAACCGCAATAATAGGTTTTGGGATGGCTTTCGACCTTGTTCCACATTATCTACCGATTAAAGAGCTTATGAATTCAATATTGATAATAAGGTTGTGTCGTGGATAAATGATTCATTCGGGATTGGAGATAGCAAATGCGAATTAATCAATTTTAATCGAAATCAGGTAGAAAATCTGATTGGTACGTTATTTGCTATACAATATACGAACTAAAGTTTAATAACAAAAGTATAATAATGATACAAATTACTTAGTAGTATATCGCGCTACTTTGAAATTTTCTAAATTAAAAAATAATGTTTAAGTTATATATTTCCAAATATCTGATTTCAAAATATTAAAATGAATCCAATATGCTCATTAAATTAAATAAATGCACTTTGTTTCAAGAAATAACACATTCTAGAGATCAAATAATTTTAAGTATAAATATAAGAAATGTTCAGAATAAATTATTAAATATGTGATAGATACAGTGGGAATGTTGATTTTAATTGTATAATGACGGTAATGACTACTGAGGACCCTTCGCTTTGCTCATACGATTTTATTTCTTTGGACTATTCATTATAAATTACCATTGATGTATGAAACAAACAACTAAACCGCATTTTGAAAATATCATTGATCTAAATCTTGGATCTCTTTGATCTACTTTAGAGAACGCGAGCCGTATTTCAAAGCTGTTAGCTTTCGTGTGTCGTCGCTTTGCTGCTCACATAAAATAACCGCATAAAAATGGAATCTGAAGAAAAACCCGAAGAAAATTCCATAACTATTTTAGAAAAAATAATTCAGATGTCCTCATGTACCAACCCTGGGAATTCGTGTGCAGAATTTCGAAGCTCTGGGTTTTAAAGTATCTGCTCTTGGCGAGAAAATCAAAATAAATTCAATAAAAATCAAAATACGTTCAATAAAAAATAATAATTCGAAACTTGAAAAATTTGCCGGGTATACCCATTGACCCACCCCAGAGAACGCGTGTGCCGAATTCCTTTCGCGTACTATATTTCTCTCCGCGACTGTCACTAAAAAACACTTGAAAACTTAATTTTAAAAACCTACATGGAATTCCGAAAACTCGATGGAGGAACATCATGGACCTCCCTCGTAGAACACATGTGCCCAATATCGAAGCTCTCCGCCTATCCGTCTTCGCGATACGCAGAGGAAACAGACACACGGACACACAAATCCTTTTTTAGTCATATGTATAGATTAAAATAATCAATATTAGAAGATAATTTGTTTCCGTTTCTGTAGTAAAGTATATGGTAAATGAAAGACACAGTGAAAGGAAAATTCAAATTGCATATCAATAATAATTTCAAAAGTTAAGACCATCAGATTTGAGAGTAGACACAATAATACTACACTTTCTTAAGAAGTGTGTTGAGAAATAATTCTAAGAGAATCATGTAAATTCAATGACTTGGGTCAGCCATACAAAGTCATGTCTTTCTTGGCTGGGGGAGTGGGGGAGGGGAGGTAAAAATGAATTTGTCAATTCCAACAATTATCCAACTGAGGTGAGGATGTTCCAACAACTATTTTTTTTCTAAATCACTGTCAATATATTTTATGCTAATACATAATTGAGAATTATATAATGCATGTTAATCTCAGGAATAAATCATTCTAAAGACATACAAAATGCTATGCACAAATAATAATAATTGCCTAGAATAATAATATTTAATATTCGTGATAGTCTTTACAGTAATTCTCACTGAGTCTCGTAGATCATCCTTACATAGGAGGTCATCACTTTATCAATTCTTAGTTCTGAGTATGTATTCCACTAGGTCATACTTTGCTAAACTTAGTCATGCTTTGAAATTATTATAAACACATCCTGCACTAGTAAAACTCAAAATTTTAAATGTAAGTCTCAGCACTATAAAACAAAGTCATCATACATCTCTCTTGAAACCAGGATTTGTGCAATTTTAAGCTGCAGTGCTAATCTCTATGGCTCATGAGAAGCAATGTATTCCCCAAAGTCAGGTAAACATAAATATTTTTTAGATGATTGTCAGCTTTTCTTGGATTAAAAAAGAAAGTTCATGTGAAGTATTAAATGAATGACAGTAGCACATCCTGTGAAGATTAGTTTAGTATTTTGGAAGATTTTTCTTGCCATACAAAAAAATGCACTTTCACACATTAAGGGTAATGTACAATCATAGTGTACAAAATCTGGGCCAACTACAGATCACACCATTACAGAAGGAAATTATTGAGCTCAAAGAAATGATTCAAGGTTTTGTCAGTTTGCCTCCTAGTATTCAATCAGTAGTTGACATAGACAGTAATCACAGGATATAAAACATTTATCAGTTATATAGCTTCAATAAGTCTCAAGATTTTCATAAACATGTTGGCAATGGAAATAATTAAGTTACATATTCTTTGGTGTCCAATGAAGAATTTTTGAAAATTAAAGAAAAGTACTGAAGTTAGACTACTTATAAATGACACTGTTAGATTGCTTTATCATCTCAAATTACCTTTATAATGAGAATTTTATCAAAATCATTAGAGACATTCACAAACAATCTTCCAGAAAGATAAATAGATACGTACAATTATTGCTCACCTAATAGTATGTAGTATAAAATTTTATGTGTATTTTGTTTTTAATTATTAAGGTATTTACTGCAATATTCCATTAAGTTACTACACTAATTTAGAAAATTAAAAGCTAATATTTTTGTATGTTTTCTCATTAAGTTGATATGCGACTTTGCCAACTTCATTGATTTTCAATACTTTCACAGAGAATCACCCTTCTCATCTTCTCTATTGTTAGGATCTTGCTCAGTCTGCAAGAGGAGTCTGTAAAATACCCTTCCATCACATATAAAAGTTAACAGTAGATTAAATATCTTCAAATACAGAGTTAAAATTTTCCTGCTACTCCACTGCTTATACTGTGTTATGAAAATTTTAATGTTATCAAAAGAAGTCAATATGCTGTTCCAGTTTTCCATTTAATATCTTTTAAATTATAGTTAATATTAATTGTTCCATGTATACTTAATAACTCCAATGTAATTTTACTATAATAATAATAATTAATTAAAACAACTTTACTATTATAATAATAAAATTCAAAACCATTTTAATGCATGCACATTAAATTGTTTCTTATTATTTATTATAATAATTATTTTTATCCTCACTCAATATTGGCTTGGTTGAATATATTATATCCGTCACCATCCCACTCCAGATTTTCCTGTGGACAATTTGATCAGAATTCATGATATTGTCCCTTGCTTGCTTCCCAAGAGCCAATAAGCTCCTTGTCTTCCACCTAGTCATAACCAGTTATAACAAGTTTTTTTTAAATAATAAATTGTTAGTGAAATAATATATTGAAAATTAACTGAGATAATCATGTTAACTAAATTTTAGAAAAAAATACAGATGTCTCGTTGGGAGGGGAGTGTTGGCGAAATATGAGAGGGGCGGGAGGTATTTTAGAAAGAGTGACATTGCATTTGGTATATCATAAATGGTTAAAATTGTCCCAGTTGATCCATTACACACTATTTTCTTCATTCAACACTGACTTTATAATCCTTTTTAGTATTCAAATGATTACATTTTCTCCTTTACTTACTGTTTTCATGATTATGACAGAAGAGGGCAGGTTGTTTTGTGACATGTTAAGGAGGGGTTGGAGGTAATGTGTGATACACCGGGCTTGGGGGGGGGGGCAGGTAAAAATCCTCAAAGATCGCAAAGCATTATTTATGAACTATTCCTAAATAATATATCACTGCAAGAAATATACCTCTACAAAAGAAGTACCTCAGATGGTAAATATCTCATCTTACAGTCCTAGGTGAGGGTCAGCCCCATCTTTCTCCAAATTGAGAGAAAAATTAAAATGTTATTCTATTCTGTAAAATAATAATTTATACATATATATGTATTGTTTGCATTACATTGTCAAAATATTTTCTTACAGAATGGTAAATTGACTTAAATGTGCATCATTTTGCACTGAACTTTCCAAAATTTTCCATTACCCAGACTTCCAAGAAGTCTGGGTCCCCTTCATAACAAAATCCACCACTGCTGATTGTTAATGTGTATAGAATAGTTTATTGGAACCCAATTTTAGTTTATAATAAGGGCTAAAACAGTAACAGACAAGGAAATACACTTTAGCAGGAGGAGGTTAGTAAAATATAGGGAACTTTTGAAATGAGAGGTGTAAAAACTAGGCATTAAGTGTTAAAAAAAAATAGATGTCAGAGATCTTTTGCAAAGAAGAATAAGGAGGAACAATGGAATATAAATTTTTATAATACTGAGTAACAGAATTTCTACAATACTATTGAGCTTTTTTCTTAGTATTGGCAAAAAGAATATTTTTGGAACATTAAATTTAAACAAATAGAGAAATAGGCAGTAGCATCATATTATAGGCAAGATAAAATTAATTGCAATATAAGAAACAATAGTGAAGACTGATCCACCCAATATAATTATTTGAGAAAGGATTTGCTTTTGACAATTTAAATGCTGATTGTTAAATTGTGAAATAACAATGGAAAGAAATTTGAATGGAAAGTATATCCATCAACACCTGGTTGTCAGTATAACTGCAGTTCAGTTATAAAGTAACATTCCAGCAGTAACATACCTTCAACTAATAAGTCTTGAGATGGTCTTTTGGAGGCCCCTCATCTAGAAGTCACCCACAAACATTTTAGACTTGAGAATATATGCATATCGATAATATTCTACCACTATATTAAAAAAAATTTTAATAGCAACTTGAGAATTTATACAGGTTCTCTGGGCTCTGTATAGGGGTGGCATCTATTGAAATAATAATTCTTAAATTAATATAATTTTTATATTACGATTTTTAGGCACTATTTATTTATTTATTTATTATTTATTATTTATTTATAAATTTATAAGCACTATTTTCTGAATAATCTATAGTTTGATAATAATTTGTACTAGTGAAATTTTTTTCTTCTGTTAATTACAAATTTGTTGACATTCTACTGATATTAATACATATAACTTACTTTTTATCTGATCTAGGAATTTGCTGAAATTTTTAATTTGCCGCTGCCTTAGGGCCCTTAATCAAAATTGATGGAATGGTCCTGGTGGGAAGTGATCGTCATATCGCATCCCCTTGGATCTGCCATTACCTGTACCTAAAAGAAATTTGGGAAATCATGCCCCTATGGCATATGTGTTGCCTTATGAACAATTTTAGTTTGGTTTGTCATCAGTACCATTTTCTCAATTCATTAATGATATAAAGAGCAAAAGTTAATTTAATAAATAATAAAAGATAGCTTTGCAAGTCATTATATGTACATGACAATTTATATATTTTTCTGTTCATTATATAATATACTTGATTTGTATTATAACTCGCAGCTAACTTTTTATCTTATCTAGGAATTTTTGCTGAATTTTTTGAATCCGCCTCTGCCTTAGGGCCCTTGATCGGAATTGATGGGATGGTCCCTTGCTTGCTTCCGGAGAGTAAATTAGTTTTTTTTTTTTTTCCCTCCACGTGGTCATACGCAGTTTGTACTGTTTTTTGACAATAAATTTATTATTATTATTATTACTTGATTTGTATGAGATGTAAAATTGGACTTTTGCTACTTCACGTTTTATAAATAAATAAATTACTCAATCATTTTGCCTTTGACGAGTTTTTAATTTCTTTTGTCACATTATATCTCACAGAAATTCTTGGGTTATTAATTTTGGATCATCATAGACTATATTTGCATCTTTACCAATGAAATTTATTTCACTCATGTAAGTATATGTACATGGGAGTATTCTTGAATGTGAAACAATGAATTACAATTATTCAATATGATTCCGAATTATGTAATAATTCTTAATAGTTTAATAGTTAATTGCCAAAAAAGGTATTGAAAAACTGCATAGGATCATGCAGAGGACAATAAGATAATTTACTCTCTGAAAGAAAGCAAGGGACCATATCATCAATTCCAATCAGTGTTCCCAAAGGAAGAATAGAGAAAACCAAGGTCAAGATGGGGCTACAGAGATAATGTGCATAACCATGAAAAGGTTGAGTACAGATCAAAATATTACCATGATGAATAATAAGAAACAATAAAATGAATATATTACAATTGTTTTATATTGTAATCAATGATGATTTAAAGTACAAGTCACAAACAATATAACAGTTGTTAATTTCA
Organism: Laupala kohalensis; assembly: GCA_002313205.1. Taxonomy (NCBI): domain Eukaryota; kingdom Metazoa; phylum Arthropoda; class Insecta; order Orthoptera; family Trigonidiidae; genus Laupala; species Laupala kohalensis. Next base: position 441,055 of record NNCF01128115.1, on the reverse strand, counting down.
TATCAGTATACTTAATATTAGTTAAAGCATATAAAATATTTAATGGAATAATTGAAACTCATAACTCATTACTTTTGATATAAATTTTTTTTTTATCTTTTATAAAAATAATCCAACAGAAGAACATTTTTAACTAAGGATTGGAAGAGATTAAATCTAGTGCTGGATTGGAAGAGATTAAGTCAGCAACTGGAGTGAAAAAGTAATTCATATTCAAAATCCACTAGAAAAATAAACAAAATGACTCTCAAACCTTATCTTAAAATTTTAATAGATTTTTCTTCTCTGTAAAACTACCTCGTATATTTATCAAATGTTTTAGGATACATGAAAGTATAGAACAAAAAATTGCTAGGAAAAAACATTTATATCTAGTTGAAAAAGAATTCCAGCTCTTGGATAAAATCTCTTATATTGGACAGACAAAGCAGAACAGCCTCTTCAAAATGGTTTTGGAAGGTTGTGAAATTATTACTTTTGACAACTTTATTCTTTATCAAAATTCAAATAAGTAATTTTAAACAACCTTACCAGTTATGATATGAATTAACATTATCATTCAAGACTTGCTATGTTTATTAAGGGAAGCATAAAAGAGCAACATTGTAAAACAGAAACTACACTAGAGACAGATAAGGAGATAGCAATTGAAAGAAGTAAAATCTCGTGAAATAAAGTTAAATAGTAATAATAAAACATTTCCTGAAAAATGCAAAAGTTGAAACTATTATTCAGGTGATACAAGGAATTTCACTCAGTGATTTCTTCAAAAACCATTATATATATATCATATTTTTACTTCACAACTCGGTTCAATTTACACAGGGAAAAATTTTCTGGAGATATTATAGAGATTCAGTCATGTTCGACAGTGAGACCAAGATCATCAGAAATGTCATTTTTTATAAAAGGTCAGGACTTTAAAGTTTGACAAGATATTGCTTTTGTATGGTACAGGCTCACTAAGAAAGGATTTTCTGAAATTCTGATTTTAGAGAGGTGAATTAGGGTAAAAAGTATTATTTTCAAATTTTTTAAGTTTTCTCTATACCTTACAAAATAATTGAGATCATTCCAGATTTTTGTACAGACATTGTTAATTCAAGTATCTAAAGAACAATTCCCAATCTAAATGCACAGTTTATTTATGTATTTTAATTTTTTAAATAATAATAGTATACAGTGAAACTTCCCTTCTTATTAGAGGACATTTCTGTAAATTGGACACATTTTCATTCCCTGTTACTTTATTTTATGTTGTCCTTAACTTTTTATTAGCAGACCAATTTTGAAGTCCAATGAGTGTCTGTTGAAGACATGTTTCACTATTAACTGTCCTATATATTATTCATTTGTAGAGCATTTATTTAAGTGTACTCACCCCTCATAATCACATCTTAATCACATTCATAAATCCTTCTGTTCACCAGAGCCAACTCCCAAGTGCTCAAGAATGTAGTGAAAGGGAGGGGGGGTGCAGGGGGACTGGACCCAACCCACTTATAACCTTAACAAATTATTCTGAAAAATTAAACATTTCCATAGTTAAATTTATTTAAAGGATTTTTGATGTAATATGTGTATCAATGATTGAGTTGGCATTGAGTTATATTAAAACATTTTTAATACTAATAATATTAATAAAGTACAATAATTAATTAATTAATTATACAAGCTTCCTAACAACTAGGTTATTTAAAGCCCACACTTACCTAAATTAAAGGACAGTAGGAAAGGACAGACAACATCATCAAATAAAAAGCTAAATCCTGAACATCATTTTTTAGGAAAAAGGAAGAAAGAAAGGAAAGAAGAAAAGGAAAATGATAGAAGAATTTAAATTTAAACCCCCCTGAGAACTTGTGGGAGGAATCCGATCCATTTACGAATTTCAGTAATTTATTAACATGAGGCGTTACATTCACAAGAATTGTTGGTAAATAAAGAACAAGCCTCTGCAAAGAGATTATTTCATTTTAACATCAGATTCTCTCTCAAAAAACATGCTGGTAAATTTCCTGGTTTGTAGAATAACATAATGCGTATATTCTGTTGGAAAGATTAGCAGGAATAGCTTTCATTTACTTTATAAAAAGAGCTTATGACTAAAACAATGATACAATTGAAGACAAAATAATAAAATCAATAAACACTTATAATTTTGAGATTGATGTTTTAAAAAAATTGTCAAACAAACAGCCATTTATATTTGCTTTCTTCACATGGAGAAAAAAGTATGAATAACTACAATTTCTACTAAAATGACTAGTATTTTCTCTTAAAACTATTCCTTAGACCTTGAGTAAAATATTTTATCTCCAATAATAAAACACCAAAATGACAGTTTGTATCATTAATATCATAAAATTCAATTTACTAATACAGGTAATCATTTATATTAATAATTTGAATATTTACAATCCATTTCTTCAATTAAATTCTTTTACAGTAACAATTTGTTATGTATATATTAAAGAAAAACTCATTTACTAATACTAATCATTTCTAATTGACATACATTTAAGATAATAGAAATTTGCTTGTAGGATGACATTTTGATGCAAGATATTTTTTTGAACTGAATCACCAGTGTAGGAACTGTTGTTACCTATATTGAATCCTAGTACTAACTGAAAAGTAAAGAAAACTTTAGGAAAATCTTAGAAAAAAAGGAGCAAATATTATTAAGGCTATCAAGAACGTAAAACAAAGTGAAGTATTATTTTGGTATATTATTACAATATTCTATGTGTTTTCAGTTTTAACTAATTCATTACAACCAATAACTTGGTAGATTCATTATGATACCAAAGAAACTATAGCCTGCAAATTCATTATTCAATATTTGGGAAGTGCCAAGTGTATACTGCGTAACTTTTTCCCAGAAAAATACTTTGAATAAATCATTTGTATTTATGAATTTGTTTTTATGAATTCAATGCTTTTATCAATTGATTAAATAATTTTAATTATAATTTATTTACAGATTCATAGTAGTAAAATTTGAGTAATTTCAGTTACAGTTCACATACAGATTCATAGTAGTTCAATTATTGATTAAATAATTGATTAAATAATTATTGATTAAATAATTAATTAAATAAAGTTTTCTCGAGTTCTGGCTCATTTAACCACTATCCAAATAAAATAATTAATTGAACTCACTCTGAAAGGTTAGCTACCTCTCACAACTTGGAATACTAAAATGAATAATTTTAAATTGAAACATATTTTCAACAGTGAGTATGTTTTTGTGTTTAGAGTTGAATGGATGAGTAATAAAATTCCACTTCAATAGACATGATATAAAATAAAAATTCTAATATAAATTATAGTAATAATTTGTGGGCCATACATTCTATTTACTTTTTCAAATATGAACCAGTTTTGGAAGCTGTTACTTCCATTTTCAGCATCTGTTGACAGAGCAACTGCCACTCTGCAGATGCTGGAGATGGAGGAAACAGCTTCCGAAACTAGTTCATATTTAAAAAAGAAAGTGGAGTGTGTGGCGTACATACCATTACCATAATATAGTGTAGTGACTTCACTTTGTTTTCCCAAAGTAATTTATATCGTAGTATAATTCTATTTTGTCATGTAATACTATTAGTTCCTCTCAAAATCTAGCAATGGCAGCTCTGGAATTATTTTTCAGGAGGGGCCACACCATGGTGAATTCTGTGGGTATGCCCCCCCCCATCAAGGAGAGATCTAGAAAATATTGTATTTTTTCTGATAGGATCTAAGCGTTTTAAGATAAAAACTGATCTCACACTTGACAAAAATAACAATAGTAAGTTATGAAAATTCTTAAAAAGGAAACAATTCATTAAAACGCCACCTGCACATAAAATATATCTTTCACTTCTAAGTAATAATTATTAATATGCTATTTTAGTTTAGACACAAGGTGAAACAATAGGAATAATTTTTTATCTTCATCAAATTTTTATAAAAAAATCGACAATAAATAATACTGTATACATAATGTAAGAAGATATTACATCTTACAAGTTCTTGCTAAATCTATTTTAAACTGTGGAAATAATGGTACAGTTGCAGCACTGTGACTGCCATGCAGCTGTGTGCATTTTGTACGACTGGAGCTGTAGACTGATGATTTCATAAAAAAATTCAAATGTAATGTAAAACTATAAACAATATTATAATACTACACAATTGGAAAATGTAAGTAAAGATTGTAAGTAAAAATTCTAAAATTGGGACTGCAAATATTTGGAAGTTCAGTTATCACAACGTTTTTGTAAAATAATCCCCTTAAAATGTGTTTTCCTTTCAGCTCACCTTGGGTTCTTAATTAATTTTAGATCTGTTATTTGGCTCCCAAAGAGTTTATAAGTTTATATATAGTGGTCACATGGTCATGCAGAGTTTTCAACTGCTTTTTTAAATGTAATATTTTTGTTTACTTTCTTTTTGTCATTAGACATTATAACATGGATTTTCCTAATAATTTTTACTCTTAAAGAACAAAATGCTTTCGAGATCCAAAGAAACAATTTCTTTTTCCATCACTGAGGTGCCATAGTATGTGTGTCAGCTAGATAAAAGAAGAGTGAGGATTATGTGATATGGTTCATTTTCATATTATTTTTTTATATAATACAGATGAAAGCAGAGTGACATGTAGAATCTCAGGTATATATAATTCCATTTGTTAGCATTACTTAAAAACTTAAATTTAGTTTTGTTTAAATTTATGTGATAAAAAGCTAATTAAGATTAAATTTTACAATACACTCCTATTTAGACACGATTATTTTTGCATATAATCAACAAATTGGCTTAGGGACTCTACTTTTTTAAACGCAAATCATATACTATTAGGTGAGTAATAATTGTATGTTTGTAAAGTGCTAGATTTTCTTTCCAATGAAGTTCTAACAAATTTAATGACAAGAACAGAAAAGACCTGTTTGGAATAAAAAAACAAAACAAACATCTCATTTCTGAGTCATTTGAGTACTTCTTTTAGTGTTATAAAATACATATATTATATATTCCAAAAACTAGATAATTTGATTGTTTCCACCACGTGAATGTAAAAGTCAAAACCTCATGAAGCAAAATTAATGATAAATGTTTATTATCTTCTATTTCCTGTATGCCTACAACTGACTTAACACAAGTAGACAAATCGATAAAACCTTGAATCGTCTCTTTGTGCCCTGTAAAGGAAAAATAATCAGTCAATGGTTGTGATGGTAGTGACAATGCCAAGTCAGCACTGTATTATATAGGTCATTTTCAACCAAAAGAAGATCCAGATTTTGATTTTTTTGACATGAAAATATTTCCAGTCATTAAATTCACAAAAAATTTCCCACAAAATAATTTCTCTATTTTCATTATTAACAGTGCAAGTGTCTTTCCTCAGAATGATAAATGTGCAATGGACCGTGTTTCGATTAGTTGAGGTAGTCCTTCCTCAGAATGACCATAACTTTATATTACAAAAATTATTATCAAAATTTTTCATATTCATTTCGCTCTACAGCCAGATGTATTAATACTGTGAGTAACTGCATACTATTGTGTAACTGTGAAGGAAGAAAAATATCTTTGGCTAAAAAACCAATTCAGAATGATAAAAGAAGGTTATAGAACTCTTAATGAAAATTAAATTGCTTCAATTCAATATTTGTATCATAGTGATATACTTTTTATTGCACCCTTTTCAGGTCAATGATATATTATGAATGCATTTTATTGTAGAATTAATGTTTCTTATTTGACTAAGAATCCTAACATGTTACAGAGAGATGTTTGAGGTCTTGTACATTTTAAATAAATTTGCCTAGTATCAAACTTTTAATATGCAGTAGGCCCTATATCCAATGTTAATACTAAAAAACAAAAACAAAATATACTTAACCAAATTTTTCAATAAGAGAAATAACTTTAGCAAAATATAAAAATAGTTTCTCAAGTAGTTTGAAGGTAATCATAAATTCAAGTTCAAAAATCACTCACAAACTGTGTATGACCTAGGTGGGAGAATTAACTAATTTAAGCTAAGCAAACTAAGCAAGAAAGGGACTTTCCCACCAATTTATATGCAAGAGCCCTAGGCAGTGGCAGATTAGCATTTCTGTGCCCAGAGGGAAAATCTTGCCCATGCCTCCATTCCCTGTAACTGAGTCATTAACTATCCCGGCAGCTATAACAACAGCTGTTTTGGCTTCGAAGTGTTTAAAAGTGCAGAACTTACTTTGTATTTGGGATACACGAAACTTCCTGATTTTGGCTGACCAACCATTCAGTTTATGCGGTATCACGTACTTTATATTCAAAACGGTCGTAGTTTACGATAGAGGACTTTTCATTCTATACCATAGGCAAACTCATTGTTGTAATGATGTTGGAATGAAGTCAAGGGGGAGGACCAAGTCATAATCATGGTTTTCAGGGGATTGCTTAGTAGGGACCAGACTAAGGAAACATGATAGCGCGAAAGGGTCTGTGGTAGGAACGAACTTGCACGCGTGCGCATATCTCCTGTTTCGGAAGAGATTGTTCCCCACTCCACCATGTGGTTCCGTAGTGTAGCGGTTATCACGTCTGCTTTACACGCAGAAGGTCCCCGGTTCGATCCCGGGCGGAACCACTTTTTTCAGCAAGTTTTTTTTGAGAACTGTTATGTAAGTTCCATATATTAATTAAAACCTTTTATAGAAATGAAATCGGATGTACTTATGAAACATTATAGAAGCTAACACAATCAGTGTTATGAGAGAGCTCTACACGAAACTTAGCAAATACTCTACTTAATGATCATTATAGATTCTGATACACGGTGTAATCCTGTGCAACAGTAGCTCTGCAAAAACGGAATAGATGAAACGCAAACAATCACGTGAAACACGGACAAAAATACATTATTATTACATAAATAAAAGTTAAGTTACATTAGAATTTTTCTGCAGTTTACTTATTCATAATGAGATAAACTTATTCATAATGTGTTTTATAGTGTGCACTGTAGCTAGAAATATTCTGGCGCAGGTTGTATGGTTAGCACTATTCAATTAACAAACTTTTGAGATAGCCAATATTCATTGAAAAGCCGGTGAACAGGCGTAAACGCGAATAGTGGCGTAACTAGCAGTACACCCGAACATTGCCGGGGGCACATGGGGTCCCCTACCTCGGGAAGTAATATGGAACTTTGTTGATGGTTTTTAACCGTTCATGAAGAAAATTATACTATTCTAACATTTTGATTATTAAAAGAAACATTATTTTACGTAATCCAGCCATAATTAATCAACGAACATAATATACAATTTTCTATTTTTTTACATTTTTATAAACAATTGAAAAGGTTTTTATGCCTTAGAAATTCAAAATGATTTTATGTCTATTCATTTGTTCAATTAAAATAATCAGTCATAGTTCTCGGCAAACGAAATTAACAAATTTTAAATTGGTTTGTTTTATAGTCCAAGAGCCCGCGCCACAAAATTGTCAATCATTCTGCACTGTTCAAAATACACTTATTTCATTAGTTCTTAACGCAGTAAAGAAAAAGTCGACCATCTGTCAGACTGACTGCAGTCCAAATAAGACACTACAGCCTTATGAACTTGTCCAAAAATTACGTTCCTGCTTTCAATTCATACCGCTTAAAACCTACCCGGGGTGATAGTTTACAACCCCAGAATGTCGAAATACCCCGTCAGCCTTTACAAATTCCACGAATCGAGAGAGTTTAAGTTGTTTAATTGTTTTATCTTCCCAATACAAGCTTACAAATGATTTAAGAAGCAGATTAGATTAATACGTTAAAACATTTGCTGAAACGAATGTTCGTCGCATGAAAATATAAATGTACCAATGGACTTTTTGTACAATTACCGTATTAAAAATATATGGTATGTGAATGTTATTAAATTACTAAACAGTTACCAAGATGTTTTGTACTTTTTACTTTAAAAATTATAAAATTTATTTCTAATTTGAACTCTATTAAAACACAAATTACGGCCACAAGGGCTCCGAATTACATTTTTCTCCGGGTCCCCAACTTGGATAGTTACGGCAATGACGCTATTGCTTTAAAAATTCTTAGAAATGACCATAAAAAACGCTGAATAGCATATCATACAATAGTTACTGATGGCACATTCTCTTCGCTTTCAGTAGAATACAGAAAAACAAATTTTGTTTCAGTAATGCGACTTCCAGTTATCTATATATTCTATTTCAACATCTGTAAACATTTTTTAAGTTTATTGGTGTGTTGAAAAATGTATATTTCAAATGAAGAAATTGAGAGTTTTCTATGGCAAACGTAAAAATATATTTTATATTTGTACTCCTTTATATATAATGTAGTTTAATTTTTCTTGGTGTTTTATTTTTTTACAGATTGCTACATACACATCTATATTATAAGTACAAATAAATATTTAACTAGTTAAGACAAAAATAGATAATGAAGCAATTAATTGAGTTTAATCGTTTTAAATTATTGGTTGCTCCTGCCATTCAGTTCTTCTCCCACTATAGTTAATTTTGTGTTGGTATCTCAATGCAGCCTAGAGCTAATTAGATTTCTAGCCACATTTCGTTACAGTGATTATTATTGATAATTTAGTTTGTGTGATTTTGAGTTTTTAATATTGTAGGTAATTTTATATGGTTACANGAGCTGGTGGCAGCGAGAACAACGAATCCGTTACTAGTGACGTGGTAGGTGCACTAGCGACTACGTCATAGTAATATTTAAGTGGCAACGGTGGATGTCAGAGTATACGGCAACCATCGGGTGTCACACAAATGTTCTCACATGAAGTTTGTGAAGTGTTTTGTATTATTGTGTGAAATTGTGGAAATAAAGAATTTGAATATTTAACCACCTAGCAGGTACTTTGTATTCAAGTCTTCTCTTCCAATGTTTTGTTTGTAGCCTCAATTATTGTGATTTTTACTGAAACATTCCTTAATCACGTTACTTTCTTATCTAGAATGCCGAAATTCAGCCCCAAAAGGGAACTCGAGAAATATTGACAGGACATGAGAACTTGAGGTGTTACTTGATAAGGATAGGGAAAACCACAGATAAGATGTGTATGTGTGACCAAGGGAATAAAACAGGGACATATGTATTATGGTACTGTACACTATACAAAGAAAAAAAGGAGTAAACAAAAGAGGAAAGAACATTATCACAAGACAGAAAATACGAAACTCATATGTACAGAAAACGACTAATCGAATCTTATATGCTATGTGCGCTGAGGGATGTGATGTGGTACAGATGGGCACCTCCAGTAATGTAAGAAATATTCACTAAGATATGAAAGAGAAGTGAGATATAAATTGTTATGATGCTAAGAAACTGACTGAAAATGTCGCGAAGCACCAATGTGTCAGGGCCTGCCAACGTGTAAAACGCGGTTTTCCAAAAGAAAAAATTTCGGTTCAAACCCAATTTTGCGATTTTTGCATTAATTTAAATTAATCTTGAACTCACTTTCTTAATTAGTCGCACGATGAGATACGATGATTCAACACCATGATTAGTAGAAACCACAAGTAGAAGTCTTGTTTCTTTGATTGTTCATTGAAATGTTTTGTATAATGATTACTTGTGAATATTTTGGTTGAGTATACCAAGTCATGTCACTGAGATAATTTTGCTTAGTACTTCTCCGTTAATTACCGTATCGTTAACTGTCCTCTGATAATAGAATCACTGAACTAAAATATATCTGAGTCATTGAACTAAAATGTAATAGTAATGGTTGGTTGGAATTACGAGACACACACACTCATCTTAAGAATCTTGGCGCGTCCGCTCCAATTTTACATGTCCATGCATTCATTATGGTCTATTGAAAATAAAAATTGTGAGAAGAATTTCACTCATTCTGTGAAAAAAAAGAAGTATTATTTCGACTTTTTATACACCAGTGAACCAACATTCTTAGTTTCGACTTATTACGAATAACTTCAAGTCGAAACTAAGAATGTTGGTTCACTGGTAATGTTGGTAATATCCACATTCTTTGTAAATGAATTAATTTTATCATTAATACCTTTAAAGTAAGTGTCGCGTGGTGAGGAAGACTGCCTCCGGGAGTGACAGCAAGACTGCCCCGATGCTTGAAGCATCGGACTTATATAGCCGCAATGAGCTGAGCCACCAGTTTGTGTCCGGCGCGATGTTCAAATGGCTACGAGAGTGCCGCTGCATGTATCTATGCGACATAAGAATTTCATATAAAAAAAGTTGATATCTTTTTTTACAGTTTCTGAAAGATAAATTTTCTAGTTTCTATAATAGAAATAACTTTTTTTATATGAAATATTATACTGTTACAAATAATGTACATATTTCAGCAAAAGTAATATATTTATATACATATTTCTTGATTGATATGACATAAAATCCGGGCTCTAATTTAAACTATTATTTATTTAAATAGCTGAAATTAAATAAATATATTTTTTTATCAAACAACAGTTGCAATTGCGAATGACCACGTGGAGAGCAATAAACTTGATTTAGTTACTCTCCGGAAACAAGCAAGGGACCAACCCATCAATTCCGATGAAGAGCCAAAGAATAGTTGTGGGTTTAATTAGAATTAAATATTATAAGTTATTTAACAAATACTTGATTTTAATTTTGAAAAAAAAAACGTCGATATTAAATGAAGTAAAAACTTAATAATCACTAAAAAATTAGTGTAATTCCAGATAAATCCATCTCTACCCGATGGAAAAGCGGAGAAAAACCCGGTCCAGGATGGGGATTATGTACACAACCGTAATGTAATAAGTGTGCATATCTAAGAGTAGGTTTGTATGTGACAATGTATGATAGATATTTTAAAATTTCTTGCCTGTGAGTGAAACAGAATAAGTTAATCTTCAAAAATGGGTCGTAGAATGTTCATAAGTTATCACTATCAACATTTAAATTGAATGAACGACATAATACACTGGTATCCAGTGTGCTGACTGATGAGGGACGAATGCCCGAGTCAGTATTCCCTATCACAACAATAACAAACCAACTGCAAGAACAATTCTCATCTGTTTACCATAATCACTTTAAAATATGTGTCACTTTTAGAGATAATCAGTAACTTTCCAATTTCATATTTTACATCTATTTACTTTCACTTTTCATTTTAAAAAAATATTAGAAAATTGAAATATCACAATAATAATAATAGTAGTAGTTCATTTCATAAAGTTCTTTAGTAAATTGCCAACGTTTCGAGATTTTGTTGATCTCATCTTCAGGGCAGGTTAAAAAATACAAATTGACAATATACAGAATTGGAAAGTTACTAATTGTCTCTAAAAGTGATACATATTTTAGAGTGATT